>JAHHUM010003012.1:123816-224598 GCA_036173005.1 Crenichthys baileyi | reverse complement strand
CCCCCCCCCCCCCCCCCCTGTAGTTCCTTTGAAAAAAAGAAAATCTAATATGCAAAGGTTTATTAGATGGGTACATTAGATGGCTTGTTTATGGGTATGAAACGGGCGTACTTTAAAATGAAATTAAGCTTACATCTGTGAAAGGTTTAATTAGCCGTCCTATACCTCAATCCAGCAAAGTGGTTTCTTTTTTTTTTTTAAGACAAATTATTCACATCTATTCACATCATGATGCTCTTAGATTAGAGGAATGAGAAAACATACAAATGAGCACTCATGCGAAGGCAGCTGGAGAGATGGGTCTCCATCAGAGTGGAATCAGAGTTCAGGCAGAGACATACATTCATCACGTTTTTCACCGTGGTTTTCAGTGATAATTCCAAAGATTCGTGACAGAAAAAACCATAACCATTATTCTTCGTTCAGCTTCCAGGTAACGTGATTTATTTCTTTGGGACAGCAACTGCCCTGCAAATTTCAGTAAAGCTCATGAATGGAAGTTTACTTTATTCATGAGTAAAGTATGGAAAAAGACGAATGTTTGGAGTTAAGGACACGTATTTATTTAGACATTTAAAGTAGAAATGTCATGATCGGTGATACAGTGGTGATGAAAGTCCATTATTCCTGACCTAATCAAATGTCTTTTTTTTTAAATATTATATAAAAAAACTATAAGCAAGATTACTTTAATCATGCTGTTTGTTAGGATGACAATTTTTTTGGATCGATTGTTTTTGTCAATAACGTCATTGACATAAAGACAACATGTAATAAGGGGCGACGGTGGTAGCAGTGGTAAGGGTTCGTCCTGTAACCACTGTAGACCCGCTCTGTCTGTCTCTGTTGTTGTGTCCTTGGGCAAGAAACTTCACCCTCCTTGCCTGCTGATGGTGGACAGAAGGCTCGGTGTGCCGATTGTATGGCAGCCTCACTTCTGTCAGTCTCCCCCAGAGCAGCTGTGGCGACAATGTAGCTAACCAGCGTCATTGTGTGAATGGGTGGATGACTGATTGTAGTGTAAAGCTTTATGGTTATGCGGAACGCAGCATAGCTATGCTTAAAAGCACTATACAAGTGCAGGCCATTTACCATTTAATAACATATTAGTCCAGCTGGTGGAACATTGCTGTGGATTTCCAGATTAAATGAATAGTTTTAATGAATCAGAGGCTAGAGAAAAAAAAGAAAAAGCAGAGTCATCTTGTGGTCATTTAACAACGCTTCATTTGGGGATAAAAGAAAGATTTACAGTGTATTTTTTAGGGGCAAACTTTGGATACTTCATGGAGAAGGAGCATTTCTCCTTCAGGCGCTCTCTCAGTCTTTGCTTAGTGCCAGCAGAGAAGAAGTTCAACATTGTGAGACCCTTTATTGGTAATTCAGGCCTCTGCATCTCTTATTGCTTTAAGCCTAACAATGCTGCATTCCGCATGACTGAAGGCTCAGGCTCCAACCCTTAAAACTATCAGGTTACAATTACAGGTTTATTGCTGTTTTTTTTATGGAAATGGAGCAAAGACGCATAGAGAAACTGCATCTTTTAACACATCTTTTCAATCCTGCACGTAAGTTACTAAAAAAACAACAGCAACCTGTTTAATTTGGATGATTAAAGATTTTGTAAGCTAATGTGATAAAAGAGAATCAAGATTTTAGTTAAGAGGTTCTGCCTTATGGTCCAAATTATTCATAGACAATCTGACTTATTTTGTATGACAGAGTATAAGGACCATTGTAGATCAAAGAAAAATATTATGTGGCCCTGGAGGAGTAAATTTCCACCAACAATTTCTAGATTATTTCTGGACATTTACAAGGAAAAACTTGGATATTTTCTGAAGTCTAAAAGTCTAAAAATGATAAATCATAAATTAATAAATCAGAGAATGTACAGGGACGCAACTAATGCCTGATTAATGTTAGCTGAACAACTAAGTTATGTTTTTTGCTCACTTATTTAATAATGGAGCCTGGAAAGTTGCAGATTCTGACTGATGAAAATGACAAAAGAGATTACAGATTGGCTTTAAAACAGGAGAGTTTGTCCTGCAGTCTGCTAACCTTGCAATGCTAAAGTTACTTGGTAACAGTAACAGTTTTAAATTATTAAAACTGAATAACTTTCTTTTAATTATTATGTGTGCATAGCAGGTCTCTGTGCTTTAGTCCTGAACAGAAAGTCAGTGGATCCAAGCTGGCAGAAAGCAGCACCATAATCATGTCTAGTAAAATCGAGAAAAATGTGTTTACAAAGTGAACTTTTAAAGAGTTGTACAAATAAGTTGATTCATTTTTTGAAACAATCTCATTTTAGTATTTTTTGCAAAAGTGGATGTGTACTGTTGCTATTGATTAACATGGAGATTTTATTCATTTTATCCAGAAATCCGTTTTTTTTTTATTTTTTATTATGGATCGCTTCAGCTCTGGATCATTTGATATGGTAAATATTTATTGCAAAAAGCAATCAACACGATTTTCTGGTATTTATTTAAGTCTAGTTCCTCCTGCGGGTTGCTCTTGTGCACATAAAAGCACCTTTTAAAAATAATTACTAAATCTTGAAATATATATTTATTACAATGATTACATGACGAAATTAAAGATGAATGACTTGGACTCAAATTGGGACTTGACTGGACACTTGACTAAATAGAGTTGAGATTTACCTATATGTAACTTTATTTCAGACTATTAATGAAAAATTAACAAGAAACTGTTTAAGTTAGACGTTTGAACTTCAAAATATTTAGGTGGTGAACTATAAAAACATGAATCAAGTCATTTTAACCTGGATAATCTGAGTTAAGAACTACTGTAATTCTTGTTAATGATGAGCTGGAACAACACTGATAATAGTTGTACAGTCGTTTAAAATGATATGTACCTCTACCCATTTACTTTAAGTTTAAAACCAGTTTTGCTGGTGATTAAAATGTCAAAATAAAGATTAGTCAACCTGGCTTTCATTAGAGAGTTCAAGTGTCATAATGAACATTTTTTTGTCTTTTCACAACCCTGCTTATTCTAGATTTTGATAATGCAAATTAAGTGTTATGTACAACAACATAAAAGTACAAGAAAAAATAGGCACACTCTCATTTTTCTTCAGTTATAAAACTTGAGAACCTGACTTACTTTGCTTGGAGTCTTTCGGTCATCTAACAATTTGACAACAAAGGTAAAAGTGTCATAATGTCTGACATTTATCAACTTGACCTTTTTAAGCCTATTTTTAGGAGAACAAAATCTCCACAGGGAGAAGCTATTAAATTAAGTCAATCTGACAACTGAAATGTCCTAAAGAACTAGGTGGGAAAGGAGCTCTACTTCTACTTCGGTTAAAGATCCCTGAAGTAATCCCACATTTAGAATGTCAAAGCTAAACTTCAAGTCAGGTGGTTGACTTGACTCTTTTAATAACTACACACCAAGAAGTGTGAACATATATTTTATTGCAAATCATTTCCAGACAAAGTTACCGACAATAAAAATATTCCCTTGAACCCCATCTAAAGAGCAAGCCACCCAATTTAACAAAGAATTGCTTATTCAATAAACATCATAGCTTTATTTATCCCCAGGCCTTCTAGGCACCAACTGTCTTGAATTTTAACACATCGCATAAGACTCTGTTTTGAAAACTGAATAATCACTTTCATCTGAGTCATTTGCAAAGCTTTGAGGTCTAAACATACATTGAACGCTGCCTTAGTCACAGAACTAGTCCGAATAAAGTGAAGCTCAGCTTTTAATCACAGTTAGGACTACGTTAACTGGCGTTTGACATTCTGAATGAAATGATTTATAAATGCATGTGAGATCAAGATTACTACAGCAGTTA
Source organism: Crenichthys baileyi (assembly GCA_036173005.1). Lineage (NCBI taxonomy): Eukaryota > Metazoa > Chordata > Actinopteri > Cyprinodontiformes > Goodeidae > Crenichthys > Crenichthys baileyi. The sequence continues at coordinate 220,751 of JAHHUM010003012.1, read as the reverse complement.
TTATGATTTGTACCACTTTAATCAAAAGGAAGCTTTAAAACATGGTGCACTGTAGTTCTATTTTTACATTTAATTATTTATATGTTATTAATTTTTAATACAATATTATTTGCAGTTGCTTTTCATCCCCAGTGCTGCTACGGAGCCCCTTGAGATGTCTCTAAAAAGATTCTTACATAAGGTGCTTAACATAATAGACAATAGCATGTATCTTTTGTATAAACTCCATTGGAACAAATGCATATAGAAATGCGCCATATTCCTGCTGCTTTGTAGTCTTATTTTCAATCACTTTCTATCATATTGTTGAATGCAATAATCTCATATTTTCTAAAGGAATACTTTTAGTTCATATCTGGTACCCTTCAAAGTATTCCTAACCCTTGAACTTTTTAACATTTTGCCACAGTACAACTACAAGATATAATGTATTTTTTTGGAAATTAACGTCAGCTTTGATCAGCTTCCCTGTCCCTGCTCAGAAAAATATCCCCAATTTATAATGCTGTCACCACCCTGATTCCTGGGGTTGGTAAAGTAGAATATTGTCCTCCTTCTGACCAGAGCAGTTTGTTCTAGTCAGAAGAAGGACAGAACTTTTTGTAGCTTTCTTCCGTCAGCCTTTTCTCTCCCACATAAAGGTCAGATTTTCTAGAATGCATGGCTAATAGTAATCATGTCTACAGATTGTCCCACCTGAGCTAGGGATCTCTGCAGCTTGTCCAGTGTTAGAATAGGTCTATTGATGGGTTTTTTGGTAAATGTTTTCTTTCTCCAGCATGTCAGTTTAGATTGTAGGCCATGTCCTGGTAGATTTCCAATCATTCTCCTTCCATTTTCAGATTATGGATTTAAGAGTACGTCACACATCTATCCCTGTTCTGTCTGTGGTGTTCTTTGGTCTTCATTATGCTCTTTGTTGATCTAACAGGTTTGTTCTCTAACAAACCTGTTAGATCTTTACAGAACTGCTGTATTTATAATGACATTAAATTACACAATGTTGAGCTCTATTTGATTATTAGGTGATTTCTGAAGGCAATTGCTTGAAATGAACCTAAGTTAGGCATACCAGAGTAAAAGAGACAAAATGTTTGTTTTTCTTTGGGTAAAAAATAAATAAAAAAAACTATGTATACTCTCATAACAACAGTTGTTAAAGTTGGGTAGAGGCAGGAAGAGGAAAAGGTAGGATGTAATTAGGATCATTCTTCACACCTTACCTGTTTTATTTCATGGCTTTGGTTTTGTGCTGACTCATAGCATGTCAAATTTACAGTCCTTCCTTTTTTACCGGAGGAGTTAGGAGATGAGCATGTAGAGGCACAGTAACTCTTACAATATAGGCCTTGACTGTGATTTATAGGTGAAGTCTCATATTATATGCACTTGCTCTACTGTATACTTTGATTTCTGGCCATCACTGCTTGGCTCTTTATTAACCAAATGCTTATTTTTATGGTCCTGTTTTTTCTGTAATAGCAAAAGTAATTTCCTTGATTTTCCTTGTGGATGTGGAGCCTTAATTTGCATAAGCTATATTCTGGGTTGTATTAAATCCAAGCTTGAATGTGTTATAATATATAATCTTGGTTTAGACTAAATTTGCAAAGGGATGGATTTGCCTGAAAGGCCAGGCTCATCAGATGGGCCCTTGGAGACCATAAGGACCCCATTTTGATTTACTAATTCATTATATATGCAATGCAAATCAACAACAATACAAAGACCACGGCTTAATCTGTTTTTATAATGCAGGTTCAGAGCATAAATCGGGAGAGTGGCTGACTGTCATTGGGGAAAAGGTCAGAAATTCAAAATAATGAATGCAAACACTGTCAAAAAGGGGATTTTAATTAGTATCTGACACAAAGCAATAAGAACCTTTGAATTTGTTTTACAGCATAATGTTTACTAATGTATTTATTCCTTGGCTTAAACACAAAGTCATGCAACCTGATTACTATATCAAAGAGGAGCAGACAGCTGGAACTCAGTAGAAGCTTTACCGCTTTTCCACAACACAGACTAGAGAAGACTGAATGTGGGTTCTCCATGGAAGATTAGAAAACATACTGTAAACTGAGTCAAAAAAAGCATGTTAAATTCTGAATGTATGCAATGGCAGAGTAAACTTAAGAATCAAACTGCTGTTGAACGTCAAGGTCTTTCAAATATTTGTCAGACTTATGACTGCAGTAAAATGCAGCTTTTCATATCATTCACAGTTTGGATGATTTGATTTTCAGGTTCCTTTAAATCTTTCTGGGCTCCATCTTACTTGCCCAGAAAGTGAGTTTGAATCAGGCATTCTGCCAGAGTCAGCACTGAACTAGATGACTGACTCTCATCTAATGGAAGCATCACTTTCAAAACAAAGTCAATATACTCTACCCCTCTAGAACCCCCCTGCATACAAAAGAGGAGCAGCTGCCTCAAATCTACAGGGATACCATTCAGGGCCCCCTTCCGCTGATTCGATACACTGACAAGCATGGCAGACTGTATATTCCTTTACTCCAGACATGGCCCGGTATGGGAAATTGATATTCCAGGAATATGAAAGAGGCAAAAAAAGCTATTCAAAATCCTTGTAAGGATTGTGATTGAGTGCCTAAACAATGAGGAGCCAAATGGGATTCATGACATTCTCACAGTTTGAATTTGCTATTTCAAAGTATTCAGAAGACTATCCAACAACTCCCAGTTTGTATAAGGAGAAAGTAATAATGGTCAACTACTACTGGCTAAAACCTACCAATGCATTTACTCTTGTGGTTTAAGTCTAACCATTCCTGGATCTATGGGATCAATTTAAAACTAATTACTATATGATAAAGAATTCTTGTATTTTCATCTAATCTCATATCAATTACAGTTACAAACACTTTGTCACAAACTACTTTGCAAATACTCATCAAGTTGTAATGCCATCTCTTTAGCCCATGGTCCTCACAATACATTTGTTCAAAGAACACTGAGATTGTGATAAGGGCCCAGATGTGCCTCACAGAAACCTGGCTGCAGCAAGAGGATTATGTTACTATAAATGAGTCAACTCCTACTAATTATTTAAATTTTCACATTCCTCGAAATACTGGGCGAGTAGGAGGAGTAGCAACCATCTTTCAGTCCGATTTATTGATTAGTCCCAGACCAATCAATAGCTACAACTCTTTTGAATATTTAATCCTTAGTTTTCCTCATCCAAAATTTCAAAGCACTAAAACCACTTCTGTTTTGTTTTTTTGTGCCGTCCACCAGGGCCCCTTTCTCTCAATTTTTAGATCAGTTTTCAGACCTTTTATCTGATTTAGTGTTAAATACAGATAAAGTTATTATAGTGGGGGATTTTAACATTCTGTTGACACTGAATGTGATGCTTAACTATAGCCTTTAATGGTATCTTAGACTCAATTGGCTTTACTCAAAACATTAACAAACCTACCCACGTTTGTCTTCATTCTCTGGCCCTTGTGGTGACATATGGCTTTGGAAAGTGTAAAGCATAACAATATTTCTACAACCCTGTGCGGGTCTGCCCTTTTTTTAAAAAAAAACCCTTTGAGTTTAATTTAAAAAAAAAAAAATTTTAAAAATTTTTTTTAAAACCCCCCCCCCCCCCCCCCCCCTAAAAAAAAAAAATTAATTTTTAAAATTTTCCCTAAGGTTATAAATAAAAAAAATTTCATTTTTTAAGCAAATGCTTGAAACAAGTTTTTAAAAAATTTCTTTTCCCACTTTTTTTTTCCCTTTTTATACAAGAAAACAGAGTGGGGGGCCCCAATTTTTTGGTTTTTTCCCCCCTTCACAAATTGATTCTCTTGTTCAGAGGGGTTATTTCATCATTGCGTGGGCATTAGAAAATGCCCCCCTTGAAAAAAAAGGAAAATTTAAATTCATAGGGGGGGAAAGGCTCCCGGGTTTAATTCGGGAGCTGCGTATTTAAAACACACAATGTTAAAAAAATTGGAGCGAAAATGGCGCTCTACAAAAACCTAAGAGGTTTCCTATTTAATCGGGAAAAAATAGCAAATGTTGTTATAAAAAGACACTTCCCCAAAGCTAGAAAAAAGCCTTATTTTTTCACCCTTTTAATTTGGAAGGGAAAACCCAAGAAAAATCCTATTTTTCCTTAATAAGTGCTAAAACTTAAAACAGAGTCATAGCTCTTTTCCCGGCCATCCTTTCCCTTAGCTTCAGCATTCATGATTTTAGGGTTTCTTCCAAAAAAAAAATTGATTCTTTTAAGAAGAAAACCCTTTGACATCTCCGAAGGGGTTTAAATTCATCCTCAGCAAGTTAAACAACATTGGAAGTAACTGTAAAACCCCTGATCTGGGTTTGGACTGGTTTGATTCCTGTGGAGCTTCCTGAGTTTATCAGAAATATTAGCTTCTTTCAAAAACCTTCAACTTAGTATGTTAGCCCCAATCCAAACCCAAATCTTTTTAAAGGAATTGTTCCCTCTGATTACCACCCCCTTTTTAAAGTTTGTTTTAATTTTTTTAGTAAATGGGTATTTTACCACAACCCTTTTAAAGGGTTAGCGTAATTAAATTTTTGTTAAGAAACCTTCGCTTGATCGAGATGACTTGATCAAAGAGACTGGATATCGGTCATCGAGATGCCCGATACCCAAATTTTCCCATTCTTATCAAAATTTCCCTTGAGAAAAATTTCCCTAACCCAAGTGTTTTTAGAAATTTACACAGCAAGGCCCTGTTTGAAGAGTTTCAGTCAGGTTTCGCCCCCATCATAGCAGGGAAACCCCTCTGCAAAAAGTCACTAAGGGATATTCTTATTGCCCCCGAAAAAGGCTTGCTGGGGATTCCTGTTAATTCAGGCTGCATTGATACAGTCGATCATTAATTTTCTCTTAAAAAGGGCTGGAAAAATGATGTAGGGTTTCGGGGGAAAACAGCCGCTAGGCTTTTTTAAAATTTATTGTTTGACAGATTCCCAGTTTGTTCATGTAAATGTTTAAATCATCTTTAAACTCCAGGGTTTAATTTTTGGAGTACCACGGGGGGTTCAGTACTTGGCCCCAAATTTTCTTTTTTTACTATATATATGCTTCCAAAAAGGTAAAAATTATCAGGGAAAGCAAGAATAAATTTTAAATGTTTTTGCTGGTGACACTCAGCTTTACTCATCCATAAATTTCCTGAGGGCCCCAACCAGTTAGTTTAGACTAAAAGCAGTTTTAAAGACAAAAAAACTTGGTTTAAAATTTTAAAATTTTTGCTTCAAATTCAGACAAGACAGAAGTTGTCGTCTTTGGACCGGAGTTTTAAAAAAAGAAACTGCTTAGTCAATCACTTAACCTGGATTGGCATTAAAATTTGACCTCTGATAATAAAGTAAAAAAATTGGGGTTGTTATTTTTGACCAGGAACATGGTTTTTAAAAACCCATATTTAAACAGGTTTCTAGGATTTCCCTTTTTTCATTTTGGGAAAACTTTCCCAAAAATTAGAAATACCTTGTCAAGGTTTGATGCTGAAAAAAAGTCCATGCCTTTTGTTACTTCAAGGCTGGACTATTGTAATTCTTTACTATCAGGATGTCCAAAAAATGCAAAAAAAACCCTTCAGCTGATTCAAAATGCTGCAGCAAGAGTTCTGATAAAAATTAAAAAAGAGAGATCATTTTCCCCCTACTTTACCCTTCCCTTCATTGGCTCCCGGGTTAAATCCAGAATATTTTTTTTAAATTCTCCTCCTCACATATAAAGGGCCTTAAGGTTTTAGCTCCCAATCATAAATAAAGAGATCTGATTTTTCCCATACGTTTAACAGAGCCACTTCGTTCTCAGACTGCAGGGTTTACTGGTGGTTCCTAGAGTCTTAAGAAATAGAATGGGAGGAAAGATCCCTTTAGTTTATCAGGGTCCTTCCTGTGGAACCAGCTCCCAGTTTTAGTCCGTGAGACGGACACCCTGTTCATTTTAAGGCTAGGCTTAAAACTTTTCCTTTTTGAAAAAGCATATAGTTAGAGGGGCCCCTTAGGTTATCCTGAGCTATCTTCCTTATTTTAGCTCCGTCTTCTTCTCCCCTTGTTGGATGGAGAAGGGGGGAGTCAGTTTTAGCCTAAACCGGGCCCTCAGTTACGGTTTGAGGTGCAAACACACCCTCTATTTCTGCTACCTGTATGCCCCCTCTCTTTCCAATGGTTATGGTCAATCTGACAGAGAGAGGTATCCCAATCGTTGGGTTTTTAGTATAACAATGGCCATCAGTGGGCTCAGATGGACAAAAACTGTCTACTTTTAAGGCTAGGTTTAAAACTTTCCTTTTTGATAAACTTTATAGTTAGAGGGCTTGGGTTTTATCCTGAGCTATCTCTGTAGTTATGCTGCTATAGGCTTAGGCTGCTGGAGGACATAATGACCACTTTCCCCCCCTTTTCGTTTTTCTCACGCTACTCTTCAATTTTGATTTTTGCTGTTATTTCAGCTTTTAACTTTGTTCTCCTCTTTTCTCTTCCTAGAAGCGAAACCGGGCCTGACTCTGTGTCTACCTGTCACCTTTTGGAGAGGGGAATCTCCAACTTCTGCTGGAAAAAACTTTAAAGGCTCACCCTCTACGATGATCCCCCTTGGCCCTGTCTTTCAGGGTTTTAAACCCTTTCTCTCTCCTAGAATAGCTACGGACTGAGCTTTTACTGTAACTAACTCTATGTGCCTTTCTTCAATCTTTAAACTTGAAAAATGGCTCAGAGTTTTTTCTGTTCCTTCTTTCTAGGTGAAATGACTAAAGGAGCTAAATCTTTAACTTTACCTTTTCCTTCCCATAGAAAGGACTCCTGGATCAGTGCTTTTGTTCTCTTTGTGTCTGCTCTGTTCTCTCAAACCCCCCGTCAGCCAGGCAGATGGCCCCCTAACTGAGCCGGGTTTTGTAGAGGTTTCTTCCTGTTAAAAGGGATTTTTCCTCTCCACTGTCGCTACATGCATGCTTAGTATGAGGGTTTGCTGCAAGTCAACGCCAGTGACTGTCCACTGTCTCTACATGTTCATCCGGGAGGGGTGAATGCTGCAGTCACTGACTGGATGCAATCTGCTGGGTTTCCTTTCCTAAGATAAAAAACTTTTATCCAATTTTAAAAAATAACAATCTGGCTGCACTGTTCAATGATTAAGATTAATTGGAATGTATGTACCTGAGTTTTGTGAAGTGCCTTGAGACGACACGTGTTGTGAATTGGCGCTATATAAATAAACTGAATTGAATTGAATAGATGTGTTACATCTCAGTGTGATACTCCAGCTGTAATATAACAGACAACAAAGGCTTGCAGAGGATAGTGAGGGGAACTTAATGGGTCTTTCCATGATCTGTTTGAGAGCTGCACCATTAAAAAGGCTCTGAACATTGTCGGAGATTCCTTACACCTTCTTCATGGTGACACATGGTGGTAGCAGCATCATGCTGTGCAGATGCTTTTCTTCAACAGCAACAAGGAAATTGTTCAGGGTTGATGGAAACATGTACGGAGCTAAATTTAGGGCAATTCTGGAAGAAAACCCACTGGAGGCTGCAAAAGAAATTCAAGATCCAGCCGGAAAATGATCCTAAACAACCTGTTTAGATTTACACATATTATGAGTAGCATACAACCCTGTTCAAATATTTATTTAAAAATAAAATAGGACCATGTAGTGATATGTATTATTTCTGTATTATTTTATGTATTTCATGTAGTGCATCTTTCTATGCACTACTCTATGTTGATCTTTATGTTGGTCTTTCGCATAATATAAAAAAAAATAAGTTTGTGTTTGTAATGTGTGAAAATGTGAACAAGTTCAAGATGTATGAATGCTTCTCCAAGCACAGAATTTATTTTCTATTATCTATCTAATGATTTCTGTAGTATTCTTTTTTTGGTAGTATGGATCCCAGATAAATGCTGTGTCATTGTGTTGTACTTAAGGAGGTAAAAATAAATTGATCTGAACTTTTAAAAACTGTATTGTATTTGAACATGTTGCATGACTTTCACAAGACGTCCACAAAATGTGTTGAGCAATCAAATCCCACTGGAACAAAAGCAGAAATATTTCTAAAATGTAACAGAACAGCTCCGGACACTAGTAGGTAGAAACCACTCTTCTCCCTGCGCTGACGGAAGAGTAGTACGACCTAAAAGAGCACCTGTATGAACAGGAGACTAAATGACCAACATCTAAATGAGCATCTTAATTTTCCCAGCAGTGTTTTTTTAAAACTTTAACCATTCTGTTTCAGTTTGTTACTTTCCAGTGCTACATATACTGTCTTAGAATGATGTGTGAAAAACATTAGATAACAAGGCTAACTTTAAAACAATTAAACAGGAATTTGCACCATTGCATTGATTTCTGCATGAATAAAATCAGCATTTTTCATTTAAAAGAAATATTTACAACAAACTTTACAGGCGAGTGGAAGTTGCTATTAAATGTCAACCCTGTTGCTTACAGGGTCCATCCTGTGGCTGTCACACAAACACATGTTGATCAAAAAGCCTGACTGCTGGATTTCTCATTAAATCAGCTATAAATACTAAGAACAAGGAGCAACAGAGGGTCTCTGCCTCTGTGGCTCTGTGTGGTCTCTTTTTCTTTTTATGCATTTAATGAGATACCATATCAATACAATCCAGGCTTCTGAATTTCTGTTCTGCATCACAACAAGAAGGCTACATAGTTTTGTAAGATTTGTAGATTAACTTAAATTAAATCATTAGTTTCTGAACCCTTTTAATGTTTTTGCAACCACATAAATGCTATTATTTGTGAAGTCAAATCTCCAGGAGTTAGCTGAAGTTTGTTTTTCAGATGCAACATTTTCTCTCAAGTCTCTCATATTAATAATGAAAGAAATATAATATTAAAATTACAAATTGTCAGCAACCCATGTATAAAACCAAACTGTGTATAAAACCAAATTTCAAATTATTTTGTGTTTGTGTATTCTCAGCTCTGAAGCTTTCTTTTTCTTTTCATGAAAAACTTCCAAACACAACCCTTGTTTTCTTATTGTTTTTACCCAGACAAGACACAGTACCAGTTTCTAAATTGGTGAGATTAATAAAAATGACTAAAAGGACACTTACCTTTTAGGGTGTTTGTAGAGTTCATATCAAACAGCATATGTTAAAAAGAAAAGAGAGGGGAAAAAATTATTAGGTGCACCATAAATAAATACATACAAACATGGATTTTATATGAAAGCATCTGCAGCCCTTCAAACTTAAAGCCTAAACATAAAAACGAGATTTGGTAACTGCAAATGAGAAGATAATTAAACAACAGAAAACTGCTGTTGCTAATATGTACTGAATTTAACGGTCAAGGGAGATATGCGTCTTTGTTCTGGCATATCTCTCCTTTTATGCGATGTATTAATTCATACATTTGTTTGATTCATTGCTATTTATGGCAGTGGAGAACTGATGGTTTATTCACTCATCTACACGAATGCAAGGAATCATGACAAACAAGAAAAAATACAGGAAAGTGTTACTGGGTGGTTGCAACTTCAAGAATGTATGCCAAAACAGTAGCTTTCCTTACATCACCTTGCATCACTTGCATACAAATGCTTTCACTACCCCATTTACTGTTACCTATTAGCTTATTGTCTAGGCATTTAAAAAGGGATTTTCCGTATCTTAATGTTAGAGGAACTAGCCAAATATGGTAAAACCACCTAAACACAGTGAGTAATTTTATAACATCACCTCATAGGTCTAACACCTTCCCAAAAAGCAAGCATTTTTGAGCTTTCAAACTAAAATCCTTCACCATTTTTACACAGTAACAATATATAATGTGATTCAGTAGTCCGGAAATAACGAGAATTGTCAATAAATAGTGTGCCCACCATAATTTTTACACAATGAAGACATAGGGTGGGGTATTTCACTGCATTGTTTGAGTATAAGAACCCCATGCTTGAATAAACATTGCCTTGGGAAAAAGACGAGTGCTCCTGTTCAAAAGCCATCGTGGCCCTGCATCTGCAGCTCTGAATGAGGGTGGCTCATTTGTAACGGAGCCAGATCATCTGGTGATAATCCAGTTATCACTGCACCGCTTCAAAGTGCACAATTGAGATGGCTCTGTTTATCAGTTATACAGTACCCACACTGCATTTGCCGTACACAGTTGCATAACGCTCCTCAACCTCTCACACACCCCCGCCTGTTAGGCTTTCATTTATTTGTCAGTGAAGGGCCATCAAATGAAATGGATTATGGCCCCCCGTACTGGTGGAATGGTTTAGGTAAACCTAAGGACATCCAAGTGAGGAAAGGCATGTTGTGCATGTTGATAATATTCCTATCCATCTGCCACTCCATTTCTGTATTCACATGTTCCTGTCAAATATCAATCACTTTGGGCTAGGCTTCAGAGTCGATAAGAGGAATCAATAAGTCTCATATTAAACTCGTACACATGATTTAATACCGAGTGTTATTTCTTTCTGTTGTTTCTTTAAAAAAAAAAGAATCTATCAGCTGGCCACTAATTTATTATTGCATTTACAATATCACACATTATTTTTGCAGCTTCATTTACATGTTTTTCGTCCTAATTCTTGTCTCCAGGACTTAAAATATCTATTATGTAAACTTGTTAATTAATCCTTTATTAAGGTCTTAAAAATGTACACTAAACAAAAACATCTGCACCAAAGGCAACAGAGGTCCAATCATAGCTACATCGCCTTTGACTACTTGTTACAACAACAAAAAAGAATGAACACAGTCCTAAAAATATATAGTTGCCTTAAGCCACTTGACAGGCAGCTATGAAAGAAACCTACAAAGCAAGTCATTTAGATGTCACACAGCACATCTGAATGAAAAACAAAATTTTCTGGGTTTCAGCAAACAAAAGCACCATACAGAAGAAAAAAGACCACAGATTCTAACCAACTGTATAACAATTGTAATTTACTGCTAGTGAACTCTTTAAATATCAGCATCACCATACTACCAACTTATAATTAGCCCATAAATCATGTCTAAATGCTTTTGTCTGAATGTTTGGTTTTTTGTTTTTTTTTAATGCAAAATATAAAGTAAATGTTAATTCAAATTATATTCCGAAGATACTTTGTAGAAAGAAAACATTTCTGTTATTTTATCTATGCATATGAGTTTGTTTAATGAGCTATAATTGATTCTAGTGGTGTAAATACAAAAGTCAAAATCAAGTCTCAGATTTTTAAAGGGCAAATTTAAACAACTCTCAAGTCCCTAATGACTAAATTAACATTCTCACATCAGATACAGGCTGTCTGGTCTGCCTACAACACACAACAAGAGACAATGAATTCAAAACTTTATGCTTAAGCCTAATTTAACATGAAACACTTAACATCATCTTTTACAGAGCATTTCATTCAACAGGTTATCTGCTCTGAAAAATATTTTTAAAAACTCAGCAAGCATGATGTTTACCTTACAAGAAGAATACAAATGCATTCATGTGATCTGTGTCTTCTTTACTGCAAATGCTTGGTCAATGGTAACATTAAATAAAAACACAAAATTGGACACATTTCACTAATATGTTAGTTCTGATTGTCTCCAATGGTTTTGAAGATGCCCAGCCAGAGTCCTGGCTTGAATCTGATGGAGAATCTGTGGACGGAGCTAAAGACTATGATGATGACGGCAAGGAGGCCTGCACACCTCTAAGACTTTAGAAACCAGTGGAAACATGCAAAAAGCTGGTCAGCAATTGTAAGGTGTATAAGGATAAAATTGTTTCCATTGATTATTGAGTAGGGTATAAATAAATTTTCTGACAAAATAGAAATAGAAACACACACACACACACACTCATATATATATATATATTTCTGTTTCCAGAAACAAACTTCTTTGTCAACATAAATACTTTTTTTATCTAAATCTGCCAGAGGAATGAATCATTAGGGGCTTAACTCTACATTTTCTTAATGTCTTTGCCATCATACATCGCTTGATTAGAAACAGTGTGACAGCAGCTTAACAGTAAAGAAAATTCCAGATAATGCTTGAACAGTGGCTGTACTATAGCAAAGAAAAGAAAGATGTTTTGCATTTAATACTGCAGCAGTTGAAGTTCAGATTTATAATTGTCTTTTCCATATATATGTACAATCGGTACTATAATTCTATGGTCTTGTTTTAAGTGAAATGATATTTCATGTGAAATCCAAACTTAATATGGTCTGTGACAAGTTGTCTGGACCTCATTTGCAGAAAAATCAGCGATGTTTGAAGGAACATATTGTTTTGAACAAATGTAGTAACAAATGCTGCCATGGTCTTCAGTGCAATACTCTAGAAGACTTATAGTGTTATATAAATTAAAAAAAGGAAAATATTTTAAAGCTTCTCTGAGATCATGTCAATTGATCAGAGGTGAAGGAACGGCTAGCAGAACGTGTAGTTCTGGTTGCTTTCCTGAAGGAGTGGGGTTAATAATACTGATAGACTCCATTCAGTCTTATCTATCAGCATTATTCTTTTGTTTGTAAGGAAAAAAGCTCTTCTTAGTACATGACTTGATGATTTATGTGATCTTGTCATAAACATATGGGAGAACTATCTGCAATTTTTCTATAATTGCCAGCAATGAAGTAAAAGACGGCATTTGCATTTATTTCTGTGGTCTGATTTCATTCCTCGAGGAAAACAGCAGATGGGTAAATTGAAGCTGTAAAGACCTCATAAAGCCTGATTCTTGAAGTAGAAAGCATAGTTAGATGATACAAAGGTTTCTTGAGTTCCTTAGAAATAAGATGTGAAGTACAATGCTGTAACTAATGTAGACAATCTCCTATTTTTATGTAGATTATTGCAACAACTAGGGAATTACGTGTTTGCAGCTTTAAAGTTATGTTTTCATAACATTTACAATCTAAGTGAAGAGAGTAGGAAAAAAAGGAAGCCCCTCACGTAACATGAAACTTTTTTTTTCTAATGGTATCTTTGGTATCTAAAACATGCCATTTTGCAATTGAACAATATATTATCATCATTAAACCTTTATTTTTCCAGGAAAGAAATCCATTGAGACTAGCAATCTCTTTCTTGGCCAGGATGTCCTGGCCAAGATAGAAAGCAGCACAATATACAAAAAAATAAATAAATAAAAAGCTATTACACTTACTAAAATAATTTACAAGAACAACACTTAGACATGGTTATGTTTTTAAAACATCTGACAATTTTTGTTTAAAAACTAAATGATATAGCACTGTTACAAGTGCAGGATGTGACTAAAATGTCTGACAGTTTTTGTTTAAAACTAGATAAAGAAATAGGAGACTCCAACCTCAATCTGAGCTGCAGATCATTCCAACACCATGGGCCAAAATAGCACAGACTCATCTTTCCTGATTCTGTGTGCACAAAGGACACCTTAAACCACAACCAACTACTGGTTCTGAGACTGTGAGTGTTCTGGAGTATGGTGAACTTGGAGTGGATATATAATGGCAAATTACCTAAAATGGCTTTGCATAGAAAAATGTACCCATACCTCATTCTGCGAGTATTGAGTGAGGTAAATCCAACAAGGTTATATAAAATACAATGGTGAGTCCTAAAATGTTAACCTGTTATATACCTTACAGCAGCATGGTAAATGGGGTCCACTTTAGCTAAGACAGTGGGACAGGCAAATTTATAAATGGAGTTGCTGTAGTCCAACTGTGATAGAAACCAGCTGGTTACAAGTCGCTTACGGAAAAAAATAGTATTATAGACTACAATAGAATCTTTACATTTTAAGAAGTTGATAATATACTGGACAAATGTGAAAACATTTTAAGCACAATAAAGTTTTAATGTCATAACATAATATGTTTAGCTGTTAGAAAAAAAAATAGCTTGAAACATTTTAACAGCACTAAACAAGCTAATGACCTTTTTGCCTGTTATGACCAAAAACGTTAAACAGGTTCAACCATAGCTTAATTGATTATTTTTAAACAAAGATGTAGGTTACTGTGAGCTCATTTGTTGAGTTCAGGATTTGTTTACCAGCAGTACAAAAATGGGAGGGAAGGATTTAAGGAAGGCATTAAAATTTATTGTATATTCTGACTTCTTTCAATATTTCAAACAAATAACTTGTACGCAAGCCTACACAGAATCATGCACACAAACAAACATTTGCATAAGTTGCTTAATCAGGTAAAAATCTTATCTCCAAACAGAAACATATTCAGTTGTTAATAATAATGAAAGTAACTCTGATTGTATTTAGCAGCATATGTTATACAAAATAACTGTACCAATGGCAGAGTTTGCCTCATGTGCCTACTGCCCTGAATTATTAATACAACCAAAACAAATTGAATGTAATGTTTTTACCTGAAATACCACATCTCAACAGTATAAGATTAATCTTTTTTATTTTGCTTTTTTAAATTCAAAATGTAGCCCATAGAGTCAACCAAGATGGCGCCGACGATGGCTGCCTCGGAGCTTCGCTCTCTTTTTGTTTGTGTATTTTGTGTGTTTTTATGTTTTTCGAGCCACAGCACTGTGGTCTCGGGCCACAATTCTGTGGTCTCATTCAGTAGAGAGGAACTTCTCAACATCAGAGAGTCCTCTCTTGGGATTTTTTCGCCATCTTTCACCGATACAAGGTTCACCGAGCTCCTGTCAAGTGAAGCTGCGGTTCTCTATGGGATACTGCGCCGAAAGCACCGTAGGGGAAAGCGGGCTGGCGCCCTGGTTAAGCTCCGCAAAAGAGGACTTTGTTCACCACTGCCTTCAATCCATCTGGCAAATGTCCGCTCTCTAAGCAACAAGATGGACGAGCTGCTTCTTCTCACGGACCTCCGCGGATCAGCGGTTCTCACCGCGCACTGCTGTTGCCGGACTTCCAGCTGTTCAGAGCGAATCGCAGGGCTTGAGCTATCGGGGAAGAAGCGAGGAGGCGCAATCTGCTTTTATATAAACAAAGGTTGGTGCAGAGACATAAAAGTGCTGGGGAAAACATGTAGTCCGGAACTGGAGTCATTTTCCATAATCTGCAAACCGTTTTATTCACCGAGAGAGTTTTCCTCGTTTATAATAATCGGCTCATATTTTCCACCGCATGGCTGCACTTCTGTCGTGGAAAAACATCTTGCTGAGCTGATTACTGACGTGGAGAAAAAACACCCTGACTCTTTCATCATAATACTGGGAGATTTTAACAGCGCAAACCTCTCTAATGAGCTCCCCAAATACAGACAGCATATTAAATGTCCCACCAGAGACAAAAACACACTGGACCACTGTTACACAGCTTTAAAGGACTCATACCATGCTGTTACCAGGGCTGCTCTGGGTTTCTCGGATCATTGTCTTATCCACCTCATCCCAACCTACAGACAGAGACTAAGAGCTTCCAAACCCACGGTTCACACTGTCAAGAAGTGGACTGAGGAATCAAAGCAGATGCTACAGGCCTGCTTTGAATGCACAGACTGGACTGTTTTTGAAAATTCGGCCACTGACGCAAACGAACTAACTGATGTGGTGACATCATACATCAGTTCCTGTGAGGACATGTGTGTGCAGACCAAGACCTCCTGCACCTTTGGGAAAAACAAGCCATGGTTCACTCCACATCTCAGGAATCTGTGCAGGGACAAGTAAAAAGCTCACAGCAGTGGAGATTGGGCGCGGTACAGGCAGACTTACAAAGGAGATCAAAGCAGCCAAGAGAAGCTATAGTGAGAAGCTTAAAAAACAGCCTTTCTACTGGTGACACTTCGGCTGGACTGGTCTGAGAAACCTGACTGCCTACAGGAGCCCCCCCCCCACCCTTCCTGAACAGAGTCCTTGCCTGGCCAACCGTCTGAATGGCTTCTACTGCAGACATGAAAAGAAGCCGTTCACACCTCAAACCATCTTGTCCACATCCCATTCAGGAACAAATTCCTCCCATAAAGCAACCAACCCCCTACCTTCAGATCCTATGCCTGCACTAAAGATCCCGGAGGAAGATGTAAATAGGCTCTTTCAGTGCATGAAAACAAAGAAAGCTGGAGGACCTGATAATGTCTCCCCATCATGCCTGAAAGCCTGTGCACATCAACTCACCCCGATCTTCACCCGGATCTTCAACAAGTCACTGGAGACGTGTGAGGTCCCCTCCTGCCTCAAACGATCCACCATCATCCCAGTGCAAGAAACCCACCATCCTAGGATTAAATGACTACAGACCTGTACCCCTGACGTCTGTGGTCATGAAATCCTTTGAGCGGCTGGTGTTGAAGCACCTGAAAGACATCACAGGCCCTCTACTGGACGCCCTGCAGTTTGCTTACCGAGCAAGTAGGTCGGCTGATGATGCTGTTAACTTAGGTCTACACTTCATCCTGCAACACCTCGACCGTCCAGGGACGTACGCCAGGATCCTGTTTGTAGTCTTCAGCTGTCAGTGGATCAACAGCTTCCTGACGGACCGACAGCAGCAGGTGAGACTGGGGAGCATCTTCTCCCGAACCAGATCAATGAGTACTGGTGCCCCCCAGGAGTGTGTTCTCTCCCTACTCCTCTTCTCCTTCTACACAAATGACTGCACCTCATCAGACTCGTCTGTGAAACTCCTTAAGTTTGCAGACGACACCACTGTCATTGGACTGATCCAGGACGGTGATGAGTCTGCATACAGACAGGAGGTGGATCGGCTGGTCCACTGGTGTTGTCAGAACTACCTGGAACTCAACCCACTCAAGACTGTGGAAATGGTGGTGGACTTTCGGAGAACACCACCGCCATACACCCCCCTCACCATCCTCAACAACACTGTATCGGCTGTGGACCACTTCAGGTTCCTAGGAACCACCATCTCTGAGGACCTGAGATGGTCTTCACACATAGACACTGTTCGAAAGAAGGCCCAGCAGAGACTGTACTTCCTGAGGCAACTCAAGAAGTACAACCTTCCACAGGAGCTGCTGGTCATCTTCTACACTGCCATCATACATCCTGTCCTGTCTTCATCCATCTCAGTGTGGGTTTTGTTCATCCACCAAAACAGGACAGGTCCAGACTGCAACAAATAATCAGGACTGCAGAGAGAATCATCAGGGCTGACCTTCCCCCCCTCCAGGACTTATACAGGTCTAGGGTCAGGAAAAGAGCTGCTAAAATCTCCTTAGACCCCAACACCCTCAAAAAACTGTTCAGGGTTTTACCTTCAGGCCGCCGCTACAGAGCACTGTTTGCTAAAAAACCCCCGCCACAGAGACAGTTTCTTCCCCCGGGGGGGTTTTCCGTTGAACATTCAATAGAGTACAAAACAACAGCAGACAATGTTTTTAAAAACATCTTTTTTTTTTTATTCATACATGTGTATATTTGTACATTGTAAATATGTATATTCTGTAGTGCAAAAACAAAACCCAGAGAGCAAAGTGTACCGGAGTCAAATTCCTTGTTTGTATGTACAAGCTTGGCAATAAAGCTGATTCTGATTCTGATTTGATGACACAAGTTAGGGTAATCTAGTTCTACTATTATGTTTTTCATTTAGCTTTTTCCTTGTTTGTTTTTGGGGGAAACTAAATCAGTTTAAAGAGTCTGTGCGACCTCTATGTGAACGTTTTTGTCATGTGTCACTGAACATCAAAGTGCGCGCCACATTTCTTAAAAAGGTCAGAATGAGCAATGCAACTGAGAGGGCACTGACATGCAACCTCAGTGAAAGGGAAAGCTATGATGTCACTTTTACTTAGGCAGCTTGGAAAACAAGTGCAATAATGCTAGCGTACAAACCACAAAGATTTTTTGGTAGAGTGAAAACTGACAAATATTATAGGGAAAAGCTCTGGATCTGTGTGGTCAAAGGTGCACAGCAGTACAAAGCTTTCTATTAGTGCTAAGGGCAGCACTTGACCCAAGTCAGATGATGTGCTGCAATGTTGTAGAGCTTGTGAGTTTTCATGTCTAGATTCATAATTATAAATGCGCCACATGTGAGGTACCTGATAAGCACTAGTACATGTCTAGAATGTCTAGAAAAATTTAACTAGAAAAAACACATTCATATTATTTTTAAGTACATTTTCATTGCTTTGTTTAATAAGTTTACATACACTAAGATCCATTTAAACATTTCAACAATGCTGAGATAACGATGCCATTCAAGTTACTTAAACTCCCAACATCTGTGTTAACTGAAGGCAACCATGTGGATGTATTTTGAGGCCATGTCTCCAACACACTATTTTCTTGTATGAAAAAAAAAAATACAAAAGGAATCAACAAAGATATCAGGAAGAGAATTGTGGCGCTCCAAAAGTCTGTTTCATCCTTGAGAACAATGTCCAGATACCTGAAGTTGCAACATTCATCAGTTGAAAACCATATTAGAGTTTCCACTGGAACTTTTTTGGATTTTTGCATACATGTCCTGTGGTCTGATAAACCAAAATCAAATAGTTTGACAATAATGACCATCAATACATTTGGAGGAAGCATGTCCCTCCAACTGTGACGTACAGGGGCCGCAGCATCATGCTGGTGGGGTTTTGTTGCAGGAGGGAATAGTGAACTTCACAAAATATATGTCCAAGGGAGGGCATCCACATTCTACTGTAATGAGTGTTATGCTTATTTATAGAATATTGTTCAACTGTGCATGGCTTCCATAATTAAGAGGGTATGACGTAAGAGCAAAGAGCATTTTTTTTATTTAAGAAACACTTTAGAAAATACAAAGATGCTTCATTTCACAATTTCTTGAATTTGAAGCCTCATAATTCTAATTATGTTAGTGCTGTAATTAATGAGGTAATCAAAAGTGACTTCTAAAGTGGCATGCATGTGTTAGTCTAAGGCCTCATGTGGAGTCAACCTATCTTTAAGACAGGTCCAGCCTTTAGGTGAGTAATCACCCAAAGGCAGTTTTAGTGGAAGCAGCCATCGTCAAGCCAATAATTAGTCGTCTTCTCTTGCTGCACTTACTCAAGGTAGGTCACAGTTACAGCAGCTTCCTTGCAACCCTCTCTCTCTGCCTTTGCCCCTTTTTGTCGCTCTCCATAACTGCTGCGTTGTTGTATTGTTTCTTTAATGCTATAGCCTCTTTCCTAAATTAATCTTTGTTTGGCTGGATAAACTTTGAATTACCAAAGACAACCCTTTTTCCATAAAAAAAACAAACAAGAACAAACAAAACCAAAATAACTTTGTGACTACTACAGACAAAAAATATAATTGTAATAATTTAATAATTGTTGTTTTCTGTTTAGTTCACAGGCAAAAACAACGTTTTCTATCTGCTAAATAAAAACAGCCTTGAATTTTGCTAAAGCATGCATGAAATGCAAAAGTGCTGCAGGTTACATTTACCGTTTCTTTGTCTCCTGCTGAGAATTACAAGCAGCTTTTAGTAGATGGTATCTTTTTTTTTATTTTTGCAATATCTGTGTACAGTACTATATAAGTGTTTATAAATTAAACATGTTGTGTCTGTTACTCTGTCACTGAAATTATTTTGCAACATTCTGGGAACACGGTAAAGGAATAAACAAAGTGTTAGTGGTTTAGTCATTGCCTAGTTAACCGAGTGTTGCCTGCAAAACTCTTTTTTTTTTAGCCGACTCTGTAAACACAATAGGGCAACACAAGAACCACTCCCTTTGTTACTTCAAAACATACTCAAAAACCTAAATTCATAAAGGTATTAAGCTTATAGCAATACAATTTATATCTGGGGCTCATGATAGTAGCTTATACTTATTTAAGAAAATATGCTGAAGACAACTAATAAGCACTTAGCAAGACAGACCTCACATTCAAATGAAATACTGTAGAAATACTGGGCTGTTTTTGTAATATCATAAGATTTCGTGCCACAGGATTTTACTACAACACAAAAACATTTTCATAACAAAAGAAACTGACATTTGCCCCTTGTCCATTAGTACCTACTCAGAGCGGTTATTCTCGGGTCAGTTATCCTCTACATGGTTTGGTAAGTTTTCCATTACAATTGAATACCATCTCAATATGGGCAGGATCGTCAAGAGTATGGGGGCACCACGATCTGAAAATGTAACATGATTTGCATGTGACACAAACAGAACAACTGTCATAATATGGGGGTGTTTTATAGGATCAATGTGCAGACAGGAGCATGGAAACCGCATGGTGAGTTGAAGTATTTAATAATGGAATGGAAAACTTATAGCAGTGAAAACCGCACACAAAACATGGGCAGAACGACAGGCATGGAGCAGGCAGGCAAACAGTCAGATCCACTGGCGAGCAATGAAAACAAGAGAGTTTAAATACAGTGGCAGGGTGGAGAACTGACCAATTATCTAGAAGAGCTAATCAGATGAAATGTGGTGCAGCTGGTGGCAGGGAGAATGCAGAGCAACTGAAGGAGGGAGGCAAATTTACACAGATGAGCAGGAATACACAGAATGCCAGGGAAGTAAAGGAAATATCTCAACACAAGAATGAAACAAGAACCTAATCAACACTACCGGTCAAAAGGTTTAGACACAATTTCTCATGTAAGGGTTTTCCTTATGTTTATGACTATTTACATTATACATAGATTCTCACCGAAAGCCTCAAAACTGTGAATGAACACATATGGAATTATGTAGCGAACAAAAAATTGTAAAAGAACTGTAAATATGTTTTATATTTTAGATTCCTAAAACATAAAAATGTTTCACAGTTTTTGTTTACTATATAATTCCATGTGTGTTCATTCATAGTTTTCTTGCCTATGCTGAGAATCTGCAATGTAAGTAGTCATGAAAATAAACAGACCCATTAGGGGGAAAGTGTATCTAAAACATTTGACCGGTACTGTACAATGAATGCACTAAAATTTCAATCCAGTAAGACTCACAAATGGAAAATATAAAGGCTATAAGAAGTTTATTTTTATATACATTTCTTTGGCGCTCAGACCCCGGGCAAAGACCTGAACGCTGTGAATGATGAGGGCTTGAATGAGTATTTTTAGGATTAAATTAGAGATGTCTTCCCCCTGGGATTCGACTGGTGGTGGAGTGGAGGCCTGAAGGATCAGGTTGTTGTGAGTCCAGAAGGAGGAGATGGGGAGGAGGTGGGTCAAAGCTCAGCGTAAGAGCGAGAGAATCTTGCCGATGAGGATCTTTAAAGCGAAGCCTTGGAGATGATTGGCTGAAGAGAAGGTGTGGACTTGACGCTGATAAGATGGGCGGAGACGCATGGAGGAGCCATCGAATCGGCTGATTTAGGAGGGAGTCTTCCGGATTGAATTTCGTCAAAACTTCACAACAGCAACCATAGAACATAAACATGAACACCCCATACCCATTCAGTATTGGACAGTCTTCTGATGTTGCGTTAACACGACTCAGCACGGTTGGAACTGCATCCATGCAGGTACTAAAAATGGTAACGGTTCTACTAGTGGAAAAAGAGCAAACCTTAGGGCTGTGACTCTCACAGCCCTAAGGTTTGCTCACCCCCACCCCACCACCTCCTTTTAAAGCTCAAATACAAACTCTTTCCCCCAGCACTCACAATTTTATTCACCTTTACAAGAAATGCTGACATAAAATGAAACAGTTTTTTTTTTGTAAGACTGATATAAATGTAAAACTGTAAAATGTAAATACATGTACAAGGCAAACTTATTTCCTTATATGGTTCACTTCATCTCATCCTCTCGATATGCACTGGGACTCAGGAGCTGGAAGCCTACAGGGCAGAATAATTTATGTTGCACTGTACCACTGAGCAGTGGCTTGTTCCTGCCAGTGAAACAGCTTCTTGCCTGTGTGCAAGCAGAGAAAAAAAGGAAAATCCATGATGACACTATTAGAAGAGTCAACTGGATTTATATATGTGCCATGTAATCCAACAGAGTTTGTTTGTGGTTTTTCTACATATATTTAATTATTGCAGTGTACAGTAATTGTGGCAACTACCTAGGCAGTTGGAATATAATGTGGGGATAATTTGTCCTCCATTTGCAGGGCACATAGTGAAATACTCATAAGGGCTTGAGAAAAAAGCTGTACTAATTGCTGAAGGGGACTGCGCTGTCTCTTAACAAGCTCTGCATGCTGAAAATATTCTGTTCTGCAAGAATAATTCAGCTTCTTAATTATAACTTTAAAGTTTAAGATCAAATTTGGATCTAGATATTTTGTTCAGAAACATACATTTTCCCTCTCTGTCTTCTACGTTTTTAGTGCTAAAGATCCAATACAAATGACTTGCCAATAATACAGGACACAGTAGACCTGAATGTGTTAGTGGTAATGTTTAAATATATTCTCAAATAAATCATGTAAAGATTTACGGAACAAATTATATATGAAGTGTCACCTGTTTGGATCTCATCATCAGCGAACTTGCATATAATGTCCAACATGTACTTGAATAAGGTACAATTTGTTTCTGCTATAAATTTGCATATTTTTGTACGGTTTATTTTTACTTTTGTAAATTACCTCAAGATGAAATTTGGAGAGCTGTGAAGTGTGAAAACATAGACCATTCAGCTTGACTAGAACTAAATAAAACAAAATAAATCTAGTATAATATATACACTAATACGGAGTTATAACAGCTGCATGAAGGTTCCCTTCTGTTTCCAAAACAGCTTTGACTCATCAAGGCCTGGACTAAATTTCTGGAGTTCTGATAAGATACCAAGCACCAAGATATTAGCAGCAGATGCTTTAAGTCATGTAAGTTGGAGGTGGGGCGTCCATGGGTTGTACAGGTACTGAGGACAAGTCATGACCACAAACTTGTTGCTGAGCTCCTCAAACCCTTTCTGGACCATTTTTGTTTTGTGACAGCGTACATTGTACAGCTAAAAAAGGCCACAACCACAAGAGAATACAGCCATGAAATGGTGAACAATAAAGCTAAAGTAAGGGGTACGTGTCAAAGTGAAATCCCAGTACAGTCATATTCATTAAATTAGAATATTATTAGAAATGTTCATTTATTTCAGTATCTCAGTTCACTAAGTGAAACACATTGTACTGATTTGTTTTCCACAGACTCACCTTTTCAAGCCTTTATTTCTGTTAATTATGATGATTTTCCACTTATAGCTAATGAAAACATGATATTTAAAATTAGAACATTATACCAGACCAATAAGAAAAATATTTTTAATAAAGCAGTGTGGGCGATCACAGATTCCATGACAAGGACGATCATGCCAGGACACAGACAGGGTAGCAAACGTACACAAGGAACCAGTGGGGAACAAAGTAAACAAACGGGCTTAAATACAGAACTGAACAGCAGGGAGAACCAATGACACACGAGACCAGACAATCAGGGGAAAACACAGAACAGGTGTGGGCTTGGGGTGCAGGGAGACAGAAAACAAAGGACTAGATCAGGTAAATAAACAAAAACACAAACTCAAGCACTCAGACACAAGCTGGCATGACATACCTGCTTAAAGGATATTTTCAAAAGGTATGATTAACCTGACAAATGAGCCTCATCAGAACACATCTTCTAATTTATTGAATATGACTGTAACTGGACCCAGGGTTTGCCAGCAGAACATTGTTTTAAACAACCCAATGCCTCTGCTGTCTTCCCTTCCTCCTTTAGTGCAATCTGGTGTCATGTGGTCCTCAGGTAAATGAGGAACATGCACCCAGCCATCCATGTGATATACAATGAAAATGTCATTCACCAGTCCAGGCCACCTTTTTCCATTGCCCTGTGGCCCAGTGGTCCTTGGACCATTTGGATAAAAACTGACCATGACAAACTGGGAACACCCCACAAGAACTGCAATTTTGGAGAAGCTCTGACCCAGTTGTCTAGCCATCACAATTTAGTCCTTATCAATATCACTCAAATCCATTTGCTTACCCATTTTCCTTGTTTCTAGTTATTCAACTTTGAGGAAGAAATGCTGACTTTCTTCTCAATACACCATGACCTCTAACAGGTGTCATGATGCAGAAATAATCAGTGTTATTAACCTTACATGTAAATGGTCGTTATGTTACACCTGATTGGTATGAGGTCCATTGCTAAAATACCATTGGATCATTGCTTGCAGGCCCTTGAACATCCAACGACACCAGAGTTACTGATCACTCATTCTCAGTGGAAAGACTGCTGTAAGGAAAAAGCTCAATTTTAACACTAGAAACCAGAAGGCACCTTCAAATCAGTGTTTTCAAGACCTTACCATAACTTTCCAGAAAGTGCACCATCCTGGGTTTAATTCAAAGCACCATGGGTGATACTGGATCAAAGCAGGGCTTTATTAGTCTACACAACCCAGAATTTATATATTTTTAAAAAAACTCAAATGTCAAAGACAAATTAATCTAAGAATCTTTATCTTTATACTATTAATATAAATCTTGTTAGGCGTATGTGTGTGTCTGTGAGAACTGCTTCATTCAAGTGGCATGTGTTATCTTGTACACGGGCGATTTCTTTTTCTGTCCATCTTATAAAAGACATTTCAGTTCTCTGACAAACGTCAGAAAAGTGTTGAACAAATGAAACATCCAAATGTTAACATTTGCCAAGACTTCTCAGCCGCACCTTGTGAGTGAAGAAGCCTGCTTCCGTTCCAGGGTGCCAAGAAGGATTCTAGGTGTTTTAAACAAAGATGAAATCAGGCAGCTGGTTTGTCATTTTCCTAAGGCTGTTTTCATCCCCCAAACTTCCATGCTGCACATTTTCTTCTGTCTATGGAGTAAATAGTGTAAACTTTAAAAAGGGTTAGGACATGCTAACATATGTCAAAATAATGTGTACTGGATCCTATAACTACATTCTTAAATGCAATAACTATTTTGGTGGGACTGTTACTATTTCTCAAAAAAGTCTTCTACTGCAATAAACAAAAACCAGAAGCAATCTCTTGGGGGAAGAAGTACCTCCTTGACAACCTACACAGATTTATCCCTTCAACACAGATGAATAAAAAAGTAACGTTCAGGTCTGATCAAGTGCAGGTCTTACAACTATCTAAACCAGGGGTGCCCAAAGTGGGCCAAAGTTGGCCCGCTGAGCCTTTAAATTTGGCCCGCAAAGAGTTGTTGAGAGTGCAATGTTAAAATTTAGCAGCTAATGCATATTTACGCATTTCTTAATCCTTCCACCGATTGACTTTTACATTAAACACACTATGGTCCACTTGTTATACACTGCTCAAAAAAATAAATGGAACACTCAAATAACGCATCCTAGATCTGAATGAATGAAATATTCTCATTGAATACTTTGTTCTGTACAAAGTTGAATGTCCTGACAACAATATCACACAAAAACCATTAATGGAAATCAAATTTATTAACCAATGGAGGCCTGGATTTGGAGTCACACACAAAATTAAAGTGGAAAAACACACTACAGGCTGATCCGACTTTGATTTAATGTCCTTAAAACAAGTCAAAATGAGGCTCAGTATTGTGTGTGGCCTCCACGTGCCTGTATGACCTCCCTACAACGCCTGGGCATGCTCCTGATGAGACGGCGGATGGTCTCCTGAGGGATCTCCTCCCAGACCTGGACTAAAGCATTCGCCAACTCCTGGACAGTCTGTGGTGCAACGTGACGTTGGTGGATGGAGCGAGACATGATGTCCTAGATGTGCTCAATCGGATTCAGGTCTAGGGAATGGGCAGGCCAGTCCATAGTTTCAATGTCTTCATCTTGCAGGAACCGCTGACACACTCCAGCCATATGAGGTCTAGCATTGTCCTGCATTAGGAGGAACCCAGGGCCAACTGCACCAGCATATGGTCTCACAAGGGGTCTGCAGATCTCATCTTGGTACCAAATGGTCAGGCTACCTCTGGCGAGCACATGGAGGGCGGTGCAGCCCTCCAAAGAAATGCCACCCCACACCATTACTGACCCACTGCCAAACCGGTCATGCTGAAGGATGTTGCAGGCAGCAGATCGCTCTCCACGGTGTCTCCAGACTCGGTCACGTTTGTCACATGTGCTCAGTGTGAACCTGCTTTCATCTGTGAAGAGCACAGGGCGCCAGTGGCAAATTTGCCAATCCTGGTGTTCTCTGGCAAATGGCAAGCGTCCTGCATGGTGTTGGGCTGTGAGCGCAACCCCCATTTGTGGACGTCGGGCCCTCATACCATCCTCATGGAGTCGGTTTCTAAACGTTTGTGCAGACACATGCACATTTGTGGCCTGCTGGGGGTCATTTTGCAGGGCTCTGGCAGTGCTCCTCCTGTTCCTCCTTGCACAAAGGCGGAGGTAGCGGTCCTGCTGCTGGGTTGTTGCCCTCCTACGGCCTCCTCCACGTCTCCTGGTGTACTGGCCTGTCTCCTGGTAGTGCCTCCAGGCTCTGGACACTACGCTGACAGACACAGCAAACCTTGCCACAGCTCGGATTGATGAGCCATCCTGGATGAGCTGCACTACCTGAGCCACTTGTGTGGGTTGTAGAGTCCATCTCATGCTACCACGAGTGTGAAAGCACCACCAACATTCAAAAGTGTCCAAAACATCAGCCAGAAAGCATAGGTACTGAGAAGTGGTCTGTTGTCCCCACCTGCAGAACCACTCCTTTATTGAGTGTGTCTTGCTAATTGCCAAAGATTTCCCCCTGTTGTCTATTCCATTTGCACAACAGGATGTGAAATTGATTGTCAATCAGTGTTGCTTCCTAAGAGGACAGTTTGATTTCACAGAAGTTTGATTTACTTGGAGTTATATTGTGTTGTTTAAGTGTTTCCTTTGTTTTTTTGAGCAGTATATATAGGACTGTAAAGCATTTACTCTTCATATCACGACCAGAGACAGAGAACCCAAATTCAGCCAAACACAAAGTGATAAGTAAAAGGGTTTATTCAGAAACTCAGGATCAGAGAGCAGAAGAGCAGCAGTCAGCTTCCAGGAACCACTTCTCAGTCTGGTGATGGGGCACAGAATCCAGAGGAGGAAGCAATCCAGACAGTTAATGAGGAAGCGTCCGACAGACTGAAGTCGGATTGCCGAGTGATCCAAATCCTCCGGGCAACGAGCTGAAGCTGTGACAGGAACACAGAGAGCTGTGATTGTCCTCTTGACAATAAGTCCAGGCAGGCTAGAGAGCCAGGCGGACTCAGGCTGAATAAACCAGTGGCTAGGCTGAGACGTAAATCCAGGGACAGAAACAGGGTCGAATTCCAGGGCTGGAGGCGTCAGACAAGGGGCAGGCAGAGACATAAACCAGAGGCAGAAAACAGAGTCGAAATCCAAAATCCAATCCGTCAGACAAGGAGCAGGCAAGAGGGAATAATCCGTAAGGCAAGGCAAGGTCATGGAACGAGATCAGTCAGGAAGGTACGCTGGATAACTACTCACAAATGTTTTTGGAAATCTGGTACCATCTGCCTGTCAGAGGGCTGTATATAACTGCAGCTCCACAGGTGTGTGGCATGACGGTGATTGCGCAACAGCGCACCAGCAGACAGGTGAAGCAGATGAGTTAATTGCATGAGTGAGAGCAGAGCAGGCAGACGGGCCAGAATCATAACACTTCAGTCATGGTGCTTTTATTATCTTTGAACTATCACTTATAAGGATTAAACATTAAATATAAGTAGCTACTAAAGACATGTAGAGTAGATTTAAGTATGCATGTAGATTTGCACACTTTATAAGAGCACAAATACTCACATTTTATCAATTTATGAAACGTCCCATGATTCTTTGCTGTAAGGCTGGGTTGAGTCAAACTTTGTCGAACTTCGCGGGCCTAAACAAAATACGCGGGCAAAAACACCGGCTTATAGCTCAGGCAGGCACCAACATGGAGCGAAATCGTAAGTGGCACACAGAAAAAAGACATTTCAGAAAGTCCTGAGAGAGAATATTTTTTTACTGACATAAATTGTAAAGCTGTGTGCCTTATTTGCAGTAAGGCAGTTGCTGTCCTAAAGGAGTACAATATCCGCCATCAATACAAGACGAAGCATTCCGGCTTTTTCTCAATACAAAGGCGATGCTCGAAAGAACAAGACCGCGGACCTGCTGGCTAAACTTCGTTCTCAACAAGGCACTCTTACATGGCCCTCGGCAGCCCAGACACGGGCCAGCTTTGAGATTTCTGCACTAATTGCCCGGACTGGGAGATCATTTTCAGCAGGGGACTTTGTTAAGGAGTGTTTGTCCACAGCTGGGGCAGTAATGTATCCATCTCAAGAAAATGTTTTCTCCCAAATCAGCCTCTCACGAAACACTGTGACCCGTCGAATTGAAGATATGTCTCGGGATATTAAAGACCAATTTAAAGCTAAAGCTTGTGAATTTGTTGCCTTTTCTTTGGCGTGCAATGAGAACACAGATATTTCAGACTCAACTTTTGGTTTTCATTCGAGGGGTGAGTGAAAAGATGGAAATTACACAAGAGCTGGCCGGACTGGAGACACTGAAGAACACAACAAAAAGTGAAGATTTGTTTGCAGCAGTTAAGCGAGTACTGGATATGAACAAACTGAGCTGGGAGGAAATGGTAGGAATAACGACAGACGGAGCACCTGCCATGGTTGGAAGGAAAGCAGGCCTCGCCAAACTAGTTTCCCAGAAGGTTGCTCAGTGTAGAGGTAAGGTGGCCCAATACCACTGCATCCTTCACCAAGAACAACTATGTTCCAAATCAATTGGCTTGGGGGACGTGGTGCACGACATTATTGCAATTATTAACTGTATACGCTCAAAAGCTCTCTCACACCGACAGTTCAGGACCTTTCTGGAGGAGGTTGATTCAGAGTACAAAGATGTCCTTTACCACCAAGAGGTGAGGTGGCTGAGCTGCGGGTCCTCAAAAGATGTTTTGAGCTGCGCAATGCCATCGTGGATTGTCTGACAAACAAGTACAGTGACACTCAAGTCCCCTCAGATGATAAACAGATTTTTCACGTGGCTTTTATGGTGGACATCACTGACCTGCTGAACATCCTGAATTTTCAGCTTCAAGGAAAGGAGCAGATCACCACTGAGCTGTTTGACCACATAAAGGCCTTCAGGTCGAAGCTGCAGCTACTCTGTCGACATCTGTCAGCAGGTATGTTAATGCCATGTACACACACTCACACAGTTTTAACCGTAATAATGTTTATTACTCTTGTTTATGCGATGAGTTAGTCCTGCACTTTTTAACTTTGTTGAGGATGGACAGCGCTGTCCATGGCACTTAAACTTGATTGACAGGTATACGTGTGCGTTTTTGTCTTTTTATTCTTGTTGGGTTTTGTGCTGGAAACGGTGTTTATGATTTAATCAAGTGATATTAGACATGGAAGTTGTCAGAATACACCTCACATGATGAAAGTGCAGATATTGTGTTTACTATAATGCGGAATATGTTACTAATAAGTGCACAAGTATAACTGTACTTTAACACTGCTGAAATGTGTTGCTGTTGTTTGGTGTGCATAACAAAAAGTACATAAAAACAATGTTTTTTCGATATTTGTTACAGTGTTTGTGTTGTTGCTTTAAGTCTTAGCAGCCATTTACTTCTTCACAGGAAACCTTGCACACTTCCCCAGTCTGAGAGAGGTCAAACTGGTGACGCAGGGACTGCCTAGATATGCAGCGCTTCTCAGAAACCTGGACCAGGAATTTGAGTTGCGCTTTGAGGACTTTTGGAAAAGTGGAAGTGACATGGAGCTGTTTTCCCAGCCCTTCAACATAAGTGTGGACTCAGTGCCTGATCACATTCAAATGGAGCTAATTGAGTTTCAATGTGATTCTGACCTAAGGAATAAATTCATGTCACTACAGCTCAAAGAGTTCTACACACTTGTCTCAGCACAAAGGTACCCAAGCATTAGGAAACATGCACAGGTGATGATATCTTAGTTTGGCAGTACTTACATCTGTGAACAGACCTTTAGTGTAATGAACCTTATCAAGTCCAGGCTCAGAAGCAGTCTGACTGACCCACACCTACAGGACATACTCACCCTCTCAGTGAGTCAGCTGCAGCCTGATACTGAGAGACTGATAAAGGCCAAAGACCAGCTGTTTTGTTTCCATTGACTCACTGACCCTTAAAGCCCCACCTTCAGCCATCAACAGTGTGAGGTGTGCTTCATAACCGTGCGACCAAACACTTGCTGCTTGCTTATGAGGATTCCATGATTCGCCTGTAGGACGGCAAGCTTGACTGGAGTCCATGGAAAAAAGGCAATATATGCTTGTTTGTTTTTCTTGCATCTGCTTTTTGCATGTAAGGGTATGGCAGGAGGCACTTTAGCAAAAGTGTGAGAACAGTTAGTTTTCTGTTAGAAGGAAATAAATCATGACAGAGGGAAATTGACCATAAATGTGTTTTAAAAAGGATAACCCTGAACTATGAGATATCACACCTTCAGCAGCCAGGGGACATGAAGGACAAGGCTACTTCTCTTTTGGAAGGTTGTGAAGTACTATGCAAAGAGAAACTCATCAAAGTCATAAGATTTAAGTTACAAAGGTGGAGTAGTGTTAGGTAAGAATGTTTGCAAACCAAAGTTCATAAAATAACCAAACAAACTAAAAGAAACTGATTCATGAAACTGCAGATGCAAGCAAAATTTTGATTAACTGTAGATGCAAAGAAATGTTGTAGTTGCAAATTTTCCTCAATTTCCTGGAGGGATTGTTTCAAATATAACTTCGGTTGAGGGGTTTTTCTTGTTCTACTTGAGGCCAGGCCAGGTGTAATTCTGAATCCTGCCTCAGCAAACACAGGCAACTGTTGGTCCAAAGTACAGTTCCAGTAAGTTAAACTATCTCATAGGAAACACCACACTTACAGCAGCTTATTTTCAGATACTTAGTGGTGTGAATTTTCACTTGCTCCATTTAGATCCATTGCACATGATTACACTTGCTTATCAGTGGCTCTATAGTGGAACATAAAGGGAGATATGAAGAGACAGTTGAGAAAGGGGAAAGATGGAAATATTAAGGTGATTTTCTAAATATAAAACCCTGTATGTTCTCTCTGGTGTGGTTGTGATTGTGCATAGAAAAATCCAATCACCACTCACTCAAGATACACTGTATAAAAAGACGTAAAACCTTATTTCTTTCACGGTTGACAGAAATAAAACTAAGCATTTTCCATTTTAGGTCAATGAAGATTTACAAAATTATTCAACTTAGCTAAATCCTGAAATAAGGAGAAGTTTACATACATTAGTATTTGGTAGTATTGCAATATAACTGAGTCTAAACAATTTAAGTATCCTTCAAAAAGCTTCTCAAACAGAGTTTAATGAAGCACATATGTAATGAAGTGTGATATAGATAAACGATGTAGAACTATAAAGCACATCCTTACAGCTGAATATACCAAATTAGCACAGACACGCATAGTATGTTGCTTTAGAAATGTGAGAACAGATTAATAGTAGAAGCCACGCATAGATGGAAACAAACATAAGGCAACATGAGTAAATTCTCTTATGTAAGCCCAGAATGAAGATTCCAGTTAGCCCCATTTTACAAATCTTTTCAAATTAGGTCATCACTGTTTCAGTACACAGTGGGGATACTTAAGCAGTGTGAGACAAAGCAAACTGCAATGGAAACAATAAAAAACTCACCAGGGAAAAAGGTTATTTGAAGAGAAAGAGAATCTTTCACAAACAGCATTTCATCACTATACAGTTATCGATACAGCTCTATGTATCTAAAAAGATATAAAGCAATGATTTCTTGTTTTGTTTGTTTTTATATTTTATTCATGGGCTAAAGAGAAATTAATCAATAGAATTGATGGATCACTTATGAGTGATAGATCACTTATGAACTTATGAGTCCACATTCTAACATCTATAGTGCTTTACAAAACAAACAAAACAAAATTGTGCAAAACTGAAAAAACGATCATTGTTCTTACAATTAAAATTCTCAAAAGTGTGGTGTGCTATTATTCACTCTCCCGGAGTCAACACTTTGTTCGTTCCAATTACAGCAGCAAGTCTTCCACCACCAAAACAGATTCTAATAGTGTGTATGATTAGTGTAACATCTATATAGTAATTTCTAAATACCTGTTGGACATAACAGGTTTTAAAATGGAGTGGGGCTCTTTCCAGTGCCTATTTACCAAGCATTAATTTGCCATCACTCCGAAAACAAGTTAGGGTTTTTCAGTAAATAAAGCATCGACACTGTAAGAAAACTTGTTCATGTTTGCGGGTGTTAAAAACTCATAGCAATAAAATAAGGATATTCCTCTTGGAACAGTAGCCCTAGGGTTTGTCTATGATGTTCCTTTTTTGACTTCTTCCATCAAGGCACATTTCCGAGCATGATGCCTATATAAACCGAAAAACCAACAGCATTAAATCTTGTTTTTTCAAACATTTTTATTCAGTTGGAAGTGCTAACACACAAGTTGTAGTAACCAAGGAACCGTCTGCATGTGGAAGGACCAGAGATCAAACTGCTAGCCTCGCAATTAGTAAACAAGTTTCTTTATACCCTCAAAATGCATTCATTAATCATAAAAATTCAATAAAACAAAAACATGTTATTTTTCATGTCAATCTTTTCCTGAAATAGAACAATGGTTTTAGCATTCAAATGGAGTAATGAAACTATCCAAAATCAATAATGCCTTATAACAGAACTGAGAAGAAAGGAGTCTATATAAAGTACACGACCTAACAGAAAAATAATCTATTTCTCTAAAAGGTCAGCGAGCTACAGAAGTGCTCAAAAAACACAATCACCCTTCTCGTTTTTCTCTGACACCATAGTCACTCATATTTTCCCAATAATTCAGAGAATTACAAGCCAGAAGCCATGAAAGAAGCATTTCAGACGTTTTCTCACTCTAAGTAATCATTTTATTAGTGACACAAAGATGAGTTTGTGCTATTACATGGATCCAGAGGGTGTAATGAAATTTGACTCTGCAGCAAAGTAGTAATAAAATAAAAAGGAGAACTTGACTAGGAATCAATATGATATATACTTCATCTGTTTTTTCTATTTCTCAATGAATGTACAGAGGTTATAAGAAAGCTTTAGATCGACGAGTAAAAAGGAAATTGGCCAATGATCTTCTATGTCTTTAGGCTATTAGGAACATACAAATATCTTTAGGAAATTCTTTGTGCCAAATGTTATTTTCATGAAACTAACATTTTCAATTATTTTTAAAAACATCTGTACTTAATGTGTGAAGCCATGAAGTGTGGCATAACATCCCCAATTCATTTCTACTCAGCAGGTACATTACAGTGCCTTGCAAAAATACTCTTATTCCTTCAAAACTTGAAATCATTTTATTGTGATTTCATGTTGTAGACCAAAACTAAGTAGTGCAGTATTGTAAAGTAGAAGGAAAAGGATACATTGGTTTCAACTTTTTTTGGACAAAAGCACTGAAGAATTCCCTGTGGTTTTAAACGGTTTGTGTGGCAGAATTTTGGGTACTTGGGAGAAAAAGAGAGGATGATAGGGTGAGAGACAAGATATGAAGCACCGTGAGAATATTAGTCCTAGCAAACTATTAGCTGTTAATGACGCTAAAGTTGGTGTTTACTTCATAGCATATTGGTGCTACAATAAATGGCTGATTCGCAGTTTTATTGAGATAGGACAGAATTTGAACCTCTGTAGTGCAAAATATTAAATACTTGGAGTGATCAAACTTGAATTGAATAATTCTAAACTAAACAGAGATTACTTAAACCATCACTTTATCTAAATGAAATCTTTTTTTTTCTATTTGTGAAAACACAAACAGCAGCATTTTCAATAATTTTCAAATTTTGGCATTAGGAATAACTCAGAATTAGACAAGCAGAAGGACAATATATGGATTGGTAAGAATTTACTGTACAATAATTACAGATTCCTTTGAAATGAGTTTGTAATTTGTAAAATATTTCCTCTGAGTTTGTTTATACATATATATGAACAAAAAGAAAGGATTCTTAGATTTGCACAAAATATAGCTAAAATCCCACCTCATTCTCATGAACACAATATTGTCTCGTCTTGTGAGCTCCATGTATGCTACTCTTTACAGCTAATGGCATCTTGCGCATCACCAGGAAAAAAACTTCTAAATGGGTCAAAAATTCACTTTTACTGCATATATTTGCTATCTGGATATTTTTCAGAAAATTGGATAAATTTTGGATTACATAAAAGATGCATGAATAAAGATTATAGTACTCCATGTACTGTATGAGGTTACACGGTGTAACCTGCATGCTTGATTTTCTGGAACACTTAGTCCTATGCATACATAACCCCATCATATGTAAGGGCTAATACAGTTAGAGCCCAGGCCTTTGCTTCTGTGTCTGCTCACATAATGATATTAGAGATGATTCTACAGTTTGATCCAGCTATCAATGTCAATCATGTTAGCACTGCTCAAAGCGGCAAGCCCTTAAGGAGTATTGGCACTAGGGGAAGGGAGGGGGGAGGATAAAGGCTGGCAGCTTTCTAATGCAGTATAGCTGGCGGATCTGAGAGCTTTTTATTATATTAATATGTTCCTGGATAATTCTATCTCATCTCCTAATATGACTGAACCTAAAACCCCAATCAAAGTGTCATTTACTCGATCACCTCAATCCGGAATGGTGACACGAAACTGCTCAGACACCCGTAGTTTCTTGCTAACCACTAAAAAGGATTTTCATTTTTCTCTCCAGACAGAGGATAACATTCTGAAGGAGTTGCAGTTTGCACATTCACTAAGCACATGGACATTGCAAGTGGTGCACCTTGGGACTTGGTTTGTTAATGAATGGATCAGATGGTGTTGTGAAGATTATTTCATTTACTACCTGCTATAGACTGAACCCAGTG
Source organism: Crenichthys baileyi (assembly GCA_036173005.1). Lineage (NCBI taxonomy): Eukaryota > Metazoa > Chordata > Actinopteri > Cyprinodontiformes > Goodeidae > Crenichthys > Crenichthys baileyi. The sequence continues at coordinate 185,960 of JAHHUM010003012.1, read as the reverse complement.
TCATTAAATTTCAGGGCTGAAACAATAATTAATCTAAGTTTAAAAACATTCCCACTAGAATTGTATTCAATTGTATAAAACCAAATATATATCTAAACAATAACAACAGTCAAAGGAAAACAAGGTATGGGGAAAAAGCGAAGGTGAATGATGCTCATTTACCTGATTTTGTATTAAACAAAGGATCAATCAAATGTCTAATGTTAAAATATATAAATAAATCAAACCGAACAGATAGAAGAAAACATCCAATCATTTCCCAAATGCATCTCTAAAATATCTCCTGTTTAAAAGGCTAAATATGTAAAACAAAAAGTCTGCAGAATTTATTAAGCCGTTGCACCGAGTTGATTGACAGGAAATATGGAGACATCAAGAGAACGATCAGCTGAAACAATGAAAAAGATGATCAAATTCCTCTAAAGACAACACAGGGTGTTTTAAAGATGTTGGATATGAATTATGTGTAAAATTTGAATTGTTTACATCTAAATTGGAACCTTGTTAAAAAAAAGAACATAGAAAGGAACAATGAAGAAAAGAGAGCAGGGGGCAGCATTCACCTCAGCACTGGTTGTTTATGAATGAAGTGTTATAGATACAACTAAAGCAGATCCAGCAGGAATTCATGGTTACTGTTTTTAAAAATTTGGAAAAAATAAAAATGAAAGAGACCAAATAATATTGGGGGGTTTGTAAAGACAAGAACTAGTCAGGTTGAGAAATTTGAATTTAACCCTGTGTGTTTGCTCCGCCAGTTTCTGGGGTAAAAGTGCTATTTGTAATGCAAAGTAGACCAACAATTAAGTAACATATTTTGTTTCATTATGGCCAAAAGTAACATGTTATCTTGCACACTTCTTGATTAAAATGAAAACATATTTTATGATTAAAACATATGAAACTAAAATACTTTTGCATTTGCTTTGTGAACAAAAGGTAAAATGTAAAAAAAAACAAAAAACTAACAAAAAAAACAAAACAAACAAAAAAAAACATTCTTTACCAACTTGTCCACATTCATCCATTTATAACCAGGCTGCTTAGGCAAGTTCTTGTAACCCATAATGCAGGTCATGCTTTAAGTCCATCTAGGTATCAGGCTTTTAAAAGGCTTCCAGCATTGCTTTGTGAGTTTTCTCAGTGTAAAGAATAAGTATGTACAGTGATATTCCATAAATTGGAATATGTGTTTGCATGAGGCTTTTAAAGGTTGTCGTCGTCTTCCGCTTTATCCGGGACCGGGTCGCGGGGGCAGCAGATTCAGCAGAGACGCCGGTCCCTCTCCCCCCGCACCTCCTCCACCCCCGGGGGGGCCCCAAGCGTTTCCCGCCCGCCGAGAGACATAGTCCCTCCAGCGTGTCCTGGGGGCCTCCCTTTTGCCTTCCCGGTGGGACGTGCCGGAACACCTCCCGAGGAAGGCGTTCCCCGGCGGAGTCCAACATAGTTCCCGAGCCACCTCAACTGGCTATTCTCGAGTGGAGGAGCAGGGCTCACTCCCAGCCCCTCCTGGGTGGCCCAGTCCTCACCCATCTTAAAGGGGTTTTCCCCCGGGAACCCTACGGAGGGAAGCTCTTTCACCGCTTGTATCCCAAACTTCTCCTTTTTTTTCGGTCATGACCCAAAGTCATGAGCTTTTACAGAACCTTTGAAATATTTTTAGTAGGGTAATAAACACTGTATTAAAAAAATTTTTTTTTTGGGGGGGCTGACGGAAAATCTAAAAAAAACTTAACTTTTCATTTTGTGAATTGAGTTACTGAAATAAACTTTTTTAATAACTAAAACTTAAATGTCTTTTATTTTTTATTATTATTATTTTTTTCTGTAACATAAAATCTAAACACACAACAAAGACATTTCAGAGGTTTTTTAAATAAAAGAAATATCAACTGAAAGGCAAGGACAAGAAAAAGACCAGATCTCAGTATAACAGAACACACTGAGATCAGGTACTGAGTACAAAAAGTAAGAAAAGAAATAGATTTTTTTTTTTTCATTGGAGTAGAAATTGTCTTAAAGAAGTTAGGTAGATTGAAAACATTTTAACCAAGGAATAAAATTATTTTTGGTATATGATTTCTTTTTTCTTTGACTTAATATGTTTTTTTTTCTGTGTAAGCTATAATTTGCAATATTTTGAAACTTTGAACCACATAAAAAGATGAATGACTCATGCTTTTAAATAAATCTTCTAACAAAAACAAAGTATTCTCCTAAGTCAGCCTGAAAAAGCCATTTATTTCATATTCCTGTTGCATTTAAAGTATACCTCTGATAAACATTTTTTAAGCCAACTCTACATCTTTCCTAGAAAAGCTCCACTTATTTCAATACTTCACATTTCCAACAAGAAAATATCTAAGTAATACAACTTAATGCAGTTGTTGGTATTGGTACTGAGCATTTCCAAACCATGCTGATCTGTGAGAACAAGAACTAAGTAATGCCAATCAATACATTCTGCAGGTGTTTGACATTAAAAGCCTTCCGTTGTCTAATAACTACAAGGTTTTAATTAGGAAACTGTAATAGAAATCCACCCTCAGTTTGCCACTGCTGACAGTTTTACACCACAGCATGATAAGGGAAACTGTAGGTTGAATTAATGTAAGAGCAAATGTCACTTATGTAACAGAAACCTGTTGATCTTTTTTCAACATCAAGGCAAATGTAAAGGATGACTTTCCCACTTGTGTGCAAGATGTAAAATCGTAATAAAAATCTATTTTTGGCCATCTCTTACAGATCTATGTCAATGTATTTTACTCAATATCATATTGAGTTGAATTAATTTTAGGGATGGACCTTTACACATAGCTAGCAAGTAATGCTAGAAAGTGTTACCACAAAATCTGCTAGCTTAATGCATACATTTCTGGAAAATCCTATTCATTACAAATAATTAGCATCAGTTAAATTTATTTCTAATATGTACAAACTTAACATAACATTAACATGAGTTTAAATACTCTCAGGCTTATTTCGAACATTTAGTGTCTTCAACCCAGTAACTGAACTTCTACAGCAATACCAGTATCTTAATTTCTTTTTTTCACAGTTGTCCCAGTTCTAAGTGAAACGGCAGTCTCAGTGAACTGCTGGGGTGGGGATGGTCTGAAGTGGAAAATACCATGAAGTAATTCCAAAATGTGGAGACGTTGCACATTTGAAGCCCATGAATTGGGGAGGTCATTGCTTGGACAACCGCTATCCAAGGACCAGAAATATTATATGACTAGTTGAATTTATGTCTTTGAAATATGAAAGAAAGGGTGTTTACCAAAAGTACTGGGTGGAGATTCAGTCTGGGGGACATCAATGGTTTTTGCCTGTTAAATGTGGAATAATACAGGCTTTTACAACTTGGTTTTATCCCATTATCACAGTTTTAACAATGTTTTTTTTTTTTCTTTTGAGCTTGCTTCTAAGGTTTTTTTTTTTCTTCAATGTGCACTGAAACTAAGCAATTACATTTTTAGTAAAGTATCTGACAGTAAAGAAGTTATCCCACATTTTTTCATAATTTTTATCAGCTTTAGACTAGTTTCCTAGGTATTTCCATGCCATTATCTAATATTAACCTCAAATGCCTATTTCTTAAAAACAACACAAAATTACTTTTCAGCGGGGCACGACCAGACCATACAAGGTAGAGATGGTTTTGGCCTTGGGCCAAGAAAATGCAAGTCCTTTCCTGTCCTTGTCTGCACTTTAGAGCACTGTCCATGTCCAGGGCTGACCATCTCTTTCAGAAATCCCCCTGCTGTGCTTTGCCTCATTCAGTAAGGCCTCAGCCACTCAGCTAAAATTTAGTTTACAATGAATTGATTCCACTTTTGATGTTTTAAGCCCTTCAGCCCTGAGCTCAGTGAGTGAAAGTTAGTAACCCTGATCATTATTTTATTGTTGTTTGGTTCGTACAATATGAGCATAGCAGACAGTTTTGGCCGACTGCTCTCTTGTGGGTCAACACTATACAGCTACAGAATGGCCAGTATAGCAAGAGTCACAGCCTGAATTGCAAACAGGAATGAGTTCCTGACAATTTGCATGAGATAATTTTGCTTTTATAATTCAGTACTTGACCAGAAAGGAGTATCAAAGGGGTGGGGGGATTAGATTAGTATGTAAACTCCCAGATGGAGAAAACAATCCATCTTTTGTGTCTTATTTTTTTCTTCGACCTATTGCTTTCACGTTTAATGCCTTCATGTCAACCTTTACAGGTAATCATTCTGATTATTAAAAGATAAATTGACTTGTGCAACACTTCCAGCCCAGATAGCAGTAGAGTCATTGCAAACTTCCATCTCTGTGTCGATATTGTTTTCCTTTTAGCGTTGATTGCAGTCAGAGCCAATAAGTACCTCTGACTACTGCTGAGGCATTTGACTTGGGACTGAGTACTGATTGCACATTCACCAACTGCATTCAAAATTAGATTTTAGTTAGTGTTGGATGTGTTTTTTTGATACCTTAAAATGATTTAGATTACAGTGTATTTGGAATGAAGGGTTTTCTGTCAAAACAGGACATATAAAAAGTGCTGCATGCTGTTTTTTTTCAGTAGGTTAGATTATTGTGATGGTAACAAAATCAATCAGGCAGCTGTAGCTCTTCCAAACGGCTGGTGCCAGAGTCCTGGCCAACCCAATAAAAATGTGTCATATTACATAAGTTCTTAAATCACTAAAGTGTCACATTCTGAGGTTGAGAGTGACCAAAGCACAGACAAGAGCTCGGCAGCAGCATTTTTAAAGGAGTCTTTTTCTTTATTCAGGGTTCTTCCAAATGCGTAGCAAAAATGTAGCATAAATCATGGCAGCTCTAGACATGAGTTGAGCCGAAAACTTACATGAAGCTCTGAGCAGGAACGAAGCACAAACTGAACATAGTCTTGGTAGGGAACGGGGTATTGAACGGAAGGAACCAGCGAAGAACAATCAAAACCAGAGAGCTTATAAACAGAGGGGAGTGAGGTATGAACCAATGAAACACAGAGGCAGGTAATCAGAGGAGAATGGAAAACAGGTGTGAACCAGGCTGCAGAGAACTGAGGGAATATGAATGGTAGCTAAGAGGACAAGGCTATAAAACAAAAAGAAACATGAGAGCTAGACTATAATATAACTCCAGGGGAACAAAACTATAAGCAACTGAATAAACAAGAATCAGGGAACCAGAGCTAAATGAACCTATGGACAGAGATAAATAATCGGAGAAACATAAGAACCTAGAATAGTGATTAACTAAAGTAAACAGAGAAGCTAAAATATGTGCAAACCAAAAGAAAACAATAACTAGAGCTAACCAAATAAGAGAGGCTGGAACTATAGAAACTAAACCGAGGAACTAAACAAGAAAAGAGAACAAGTACCTAACATAATAAAACACCGAGATACTATATGAGAAACTAAACAAGAGAATCCAGGGAGACAAAGAACTATAATAATAATAATAATAATAATAATAATAATAATAATAATAATAATAATACCATAACAAGAAATGGGAAAGCAACCACAAAAGAACTAGGAGCGAAGGTAGAGAACACAACAAACACTAGGAGGCAGGAAAGAAACAACAACCATGACTACAAAACCAAACTAAAGTCAAAACATAAAACCACAACAAAGTCCAAAGATGTCGCATCACGGCATAAACTGGCTAGCTGTTTGTAAACTTATAGATGTCTAAAATCCTTATATTGTTTTAACAGCACTAAACGGTCTTGCGTCAAAATACATTTGCTACATTTTCTTTACATTTCTTTTTACAAGCCTGTCAAGTATGAGCCAGATCTCTGATGACCTGAGGTGTCCCCCAGGTCATCAAAGACCTGCTTAGCCAGTGTTCTTAGGACCATAATGCTTCTTAGAACTGGAACAAACTCTCTGAAAACCTGGGATGTGCAGAAACTGTTGGCTCCGTTAAATTTAAATGTAGCTTACTGCAGCTTTAGTTTAAAGAATCTGACAAATGTTTGCCTGATCCCCGATGAGGTAAATATGAGGGAGATTGAAAATTTAAATTTGGGTTTGTATTCAGAAAGAAATTAGAATTTTGATTTAAATAAAAACTTAAATAGCATTTTAAAATGTTTTTTTTATTTTTTTATCCAGTGCTTTTAATCGTTGGACATGGTATGCTCTCTATTAAAGCAAAGCTTAAGGCTTTTTTACTATTTTCTTTTTCATGTAAAGCACTTTGGATTACAATATGTATGAATGGTGCTATATGAATACATTGTCCTTACCTTGCCCTATTGTACATGAAACTTCATGGTCTTATGACGAATGCAAAAACAAAGGACTTTAATTTAATGTATATAGTGTTGCTTGATATGTGTTACACTGCATAAAGTCTCTGAGTTGAACTGCCTTTACAGGCAGGGGGTCTAAATAACATTCAGCTGTTGGGTCGATCATTTCAGCTGTCTTCCACTTACACTGAAGCTGAAGTAATAGACATAAAAAGTCCAAAACCTATGCCATGGGTCCTAAATAGACTTAAAGTTTTTACTTGCAAAATGCCTTAGGGGGATGTGTCTTTGAGTCAGCCTTCAATAGCTGACAAAGCTAAGTTGTTCAAAGTGAGTGGTGTGCTGGTGCACAGTGGACTGCAGCTTGTCGTGTGGCACATTAGGAGTTGACAGATGGGAGCGAGAGTATGGGAAGCCAATGATTTATTGCTGTGTCTACGACATTTAAAGTGGTGGGAGTGCTAAATCTGGAAGGCCCATGATGTAAAAATGAATAAACAGCAGGAATAAAACAAAGAGAAACCTACAATGTATTATTGGTATCAATATTGTTCAGTTCTATTTGCATTAGAATATAATTAATTATTGGTGTAACAGAGAAGACGAAGGAGTGAGGGAAATTGTGTGCAACAAGTGAGATAGAGAAAGAGAGAGGGAGAAAAAAAATAGCTCTCAATAGTGGGCAATCAGTATAAATAATAAAGCCAATACTGAGTAAAAGCTACGTGTTTCTAATATATGTTTTCTTTCACTAAGCAAGTAAAACCTACTAGAACACTTATCTACATGTGTTATACAATGCCTTACAAAGGCATTTACTCCAGTTGAACTTTTTTACATTAGGTCATGTTATTGCGACAAACCTCAATGTCTTATTGGGTTTTATTTTACAGACCAACACAGAGTGGCACATTATTGTAAGCCAAAAGAAAAGTGATTGTGACTTTCAACATTTTTAACAAACAAGAAATCTAAAAAGGTTTTGCATTGTTTTCAGCCCTAGGCAAGGAGAACATTAGCCAAGGGGCTGGTATGAAAAAATCTGAAGGAGCTGCAGAGATCCACAGCTCAAGTGGGAGAATCTGTTGACAAAAAAAAAAAAAAAATTTTATATATAATCTATATTCTATATATAGATATATATAGATATAGATATATATAGATATATATATATATAGATATATATAGATATCTATATCTATATATATATAGATATATATATCTATATATATCTATATATATAGATATATATATACTGTATATACACTGCTCAAAAAATAAAGGGAACACTTAAACAACACAATATAACTCCAAGTAAATCAAACTTCTGTGAAATCAAAACTGTCCACTTAGGAAGCAAACTTCCCCAGTACCTTTTGCTTTTGGCATGTTTTTTGGTAACTTTTGAATGTTGGGGGGTGCTTTCCCCCTCCCTGGTAGCATGAGACGGACTCTACAACCCACACAAGTGGCTCAGGTATGTGCAGCTCATCCAGGATGGAAAATCAATGCGAGCTGTGGGGAAGAAGGTTTGCTGTGTCTGTCAGCATAGTGTCCAGGGCCTGGAGGCGCTACCAGGAGACAGGCCAGTACACCAGGAGACGTGTAGGAGGCCGTAGGAGGGGGAACAACCAAGCAGCAGGACCCCTCCTCGCCTTTGTGCAAGGGGGAACAGGAGGGGCAATGCCAAACCCTGCAAAATGACCCCTAGCGGCCCCCAAATGTGCATGTTTCTGCACAAAAAGGGGTTAGAAAACCGACTCCATGAGGATGGTATGAGGGCCCGACGTCCACAAATGGGGGTTGTGCTCACAGCCCAACACCATGCAGGACGCTTGCCAGAGAATACCAGGATTGGCAAATTTGCCACTGGCGCCCTGTGCTCTTCACAGATGAAAGCAGGTTCACACTGAGCACATGTGACAGACGTGACAGAGTCTGGAGACACCGTGGAGAGCGATCTGCTGCCTGCAACATCCTTCAGCATGACCGGTTTGGCAGTGGGTCAGTAATGGTGTGGGGTGGCATTTCTTTTGGAGATCCTCAGACCCCTTGTGAGACCATATGCTGGTGCGGTTGGCCCTGGGTTCCTCCTAATCCAGGACAATGCTAGACCTCATATGGCTGGAGTGTGTCAGCGATTCCTGCAAAATGAAGACATTGAAGCTATGGACTGGCCCGCCCGTTTCCCAGACCTGAATCCGATTGAGCACGTCTGGGACATCATGTCTCGCTCCATCCACCAACGTCACGTTGCACCACAGACTGTCCAGGAGTTGTCGGATGCTTTAGTCCAGGTCTGGGAGGAGATCCCTCAGGAGACCATCCGCCGTCTCATCAGGAGCATGCCCAGGCGTTGTAGGGAGGTCATACAGGCACGTGGAGGCCACACACAATACTGAGCCTCATTTTGACTTATTTTAAGGACATTACATCAAAGTTGGATCAGCCTGTGGTGTGTTTTTCCACTTTAATTTTGTGTGTGACTCCAAATCCAGGCCTCCATTGGTTAATAAATTTGATTTCCATTGATGATTTTTGTGTGATTTTGTTGACAGCACATTCAACTTTGTACAGAACAAAGTATTCAATGAGAATATTTAATTCATTCAGATCTAGGATGTGTTATTTGAGTGTTCCCTTTATTTTCTTGAGCAGTGTATTCGTATGTATATATATGGTTTTTTTTTCTGTGAAGCAGATTCTAAATTAAGAAATGAATGATAATGTGAATACAGCACATATGACAGATATAACTTTAGCTACTTAGTATGAAAATTAGCTGATTGGCATAAGTCCAATCATTAGATGGTGGCAAAGTAGTTCCAAAATGATCCTTGAGGTGCTGAATATTCTTGAACAGTCATTATGGGTATATGGTGTTGTTACTGTGTGGTGGTTGAAACCAAATTTGCAACAATATTCTACAAAGGCTTAGTTGTGCACTACACAGATCTGGCCTTTATCAGCAAGAAGGAAACCACTGTTCATGTAAGGGATGCAACAAAACATTTCATAGAAAGTGATTTGGTCATATGAGACAGCAAAACTGAACTTTGGCCAATGTGCAAAACAGTACAATTCAATTTAATTTATGTAGCGCCAATGCAAGTTGCTAGGGGATCTGTCAAGCAGCAGTGAAAAGATGCAGTTTTGAGAGTTAAATATAGATGCATCAGCTTTCATGTCCTTTTCACGTCCGTCACACGACCGTCACTGTGCACCAGCACACCACCTACTTTGAACAACTTAGCTCTGTCAGCTATTGAAGGCTGGCTCAGACACATCAACCTAAGGCATTTTGCAAGTAAAAACATTAACCCCAAATTTACACTGCATCCTCTCCGCTCTGGTCAATGAGAGTTTTTAGGCTGGCTCTACAGGGCGGCAGCGTGCGGAGGGCCATCCAGCAAAGTTTTACCAGAGTCTCTTGTTGCCAGATGCCGGAGCATGACCAGAGTCAATCTGCATGAATCATACGGAACCAACAGGAAACAGAACAAGCACAACATATTCTTCTTAAAAATGATTCAGTAAAGATGGACTATATCTCTCTATATTAAAAAATACATCAACTTAGGTATTCCAAACTAAACAATTAAGCATCAAATGCAACAAAGTAAGCAACAAATAAAGCTTTAAGTCCATTACTTCAGTTTCGGTGTAAGTGGAAGACAGCTGATATATAATTAAATGGAGGCCCCTATTTGGATGTATTTTTAAGCAACATCTCAAACATAATGCTTATTTGCGCGAAATTACAGAAAAATAGAAGAAATAATTGAAGACATTAGGAAAAGAAATGTTTAACTTCCCAAATCTCGTTCTTCCTTGGGTACAATTCCCAGATTCCTGAAGGAGCAACATTAATATGTTCAAACAGAAAAATGCAAGCATAAACACCACGGGAATGTTCAGCTATCATACTGTTAATGGAAGACACAGTTTCTGTGTCACAGAACTGAATATATCGGTGCGAACCATACGTATCAACCCCTGAAGAGAAGCAAAAGACCTTGTCCACAGTGAAACGAGTCCTGTAACAACATGGGCTAAAAGGCCACTCAATAGATGAAAAAGCCTCTATTCCAAAAGAAACATAAAAACCTGGATTACCGTTCGTCCATGTACTCAGGACAGATATCCTGTTGTCTCATAAAACTAAAATTGAGCTTTTTGGCCATAATGACCATCATTAAAGTTTGGAGGAAAAGGAAGTAAGCTTGCAACCCTCAGAATGCCATCTCAGCTGTAGAGTACAGGGGGGGCAGCATTGTGTTGTGGGGGTGTTTTGCTGCACAAGGGACTAGTGTACTTCATAACACCGATGGCATCGATGGAAAGAACATTATGTAGTAATGTCGAACCCACATCTTAAGACATCAGCAGGAGGTTAAAGCTGTAGCACAAATGGGTCTAAGCACCCTAAGCATACCACCAAAGTATGTACAAAGAGGTTAAGGGACAACGATGTTTAGGAGTGACATCAAGAAGTCATGGTCACAGCCACATAGATAATTTGTCAGCAGACCTGAAAAGGTATGTTTAAGCAAGATGGTCCACACACCTGATTCAGTGACACCACATCTGTGATGAGTAATGGGCCAAACCTCCAGCAAACTACCTTGAGAATCTTGTGGAAGGACACCCAAAACAATTGATAACACTCCATCCATCCATCCATCCATCCATCTTCCATACCAACTTTTGTCAGTACAGGGTCACGGGGGAGCTGGTACCCATCTCCAGTGGTCTACAGAGGCAGGGTACACCCTGGACAGGTCGCCAGTCCATCGCAGGGCAACACGGAGACACAAAGGACAAACAACCATGCACACAACAAAGGGCAATTTAGAGAGACCAATAAACCTAACAGTCATGTTTTTGGACTGTGGCAGGAAGCCAGAGTATCTGGAGAGAGCCCACGCATGCAAGGGGAGAACATGCAAACTCCATGCAGAAAGACCTTCGGTCGGGAGTCTAACCCAGAACTTTCTTTCTGCAAGGCAACAGTGCTACCAATTGTGCCAGTTTAAAAAACAATTATGTCGGAAGTGTAAGTAAACCTCTTAATTTCAAAAATACATATAAAAAATTAAACTATCTATGTCGCTGTTCTGGCATTTAGCAAATAGAAATAACTTTGGTAATCCGAACTGACCTCAAACAGGAAAAGCTTATCCAGATTTAAAGTCAGATAGAAAGAAAAAAAATGTTCATTTTATAAAGTGTATGCAAAAATCTGGTGTTAACTGTGTAAGTAGAGATATTTTACCATATGTTGCCAGTCAGTGTGTTATTGTTGATAGAGCATTCTCCATGGCAACTCCCAGAGGAGCTATCTGAGCAAGACGGCCATCCGTCTCCCCTTAATGATCCTCCTACCTCACGAGTCCTGCTTAGTTTTATGTGCCACATCTAGCAAACTGTGATATTCGTGTGCTGGCTATCACACTCCCTAAATCGTTTTCTCAGCAGCACACAGTTTTGCAGAGTTGCCCCCTTTCAGCTGCCATGGCCCTTGACTATGGCTATATTCTGCCCAGGCTCCCTTGACCCAAGCTAGTAATGCATTACACCCCAGATCAATTGATAGATTGGCCCTGTCTGAGCTGCCGTAACTAAATCAGCTGCTCCTGATGATTCAGCACCAGCCAGGGAGCCGGGCCTGCTGTCACCAATCACAGATCACCAGCAGCTGAGACAGGTATGGACATTCTCCTGTCACTTGAACCTAATTTATTGCCTGCTACCACATTGATTAACCTTGTGCTGTGGTTCAAGCTTCCTATAAAAATTTGTGTAGGTTGGGAGGGGGCACTTATGAAGATGGAGGAGAAAACATGAAGGCAACAGGATGCTTACATTACATTAGTAAACTTTAGTAAAGAAATAAAACTCTAAAATAATGTAAGTAGCTACTCTTTCAGACTGTTGGCAGTTCTTGCTTTGACAAACATGTGTAAGCTATCATTATATACTGAAAAGGAAATGTTCTTTTCAACTGCCTCCTTTACAAACCAAGAAACTTTCTCACTGCATGTTATGATTCATTCATTCAATCATTCCTTTTCTATTTCCACTTCATCCTGTTGAGGGTTAGAGAGGAATGGAGCTCTCATCAGGCGAAAAGGAGGGTACACCCATCATAGGACTACACAGGGACACACAACCATGCAGGCACACTCTCACTCCTCCGTTAGTAAAAAAAAGAACTCTAGCATGCACACTTTTGGCCTGGTGGAGGAAACCAGAGAACCAAAAGAAACCCCGTGCACGATCTGGGACAACGTACAAACCCAACATTTAAATGTGTAAAAATCAGTTTATAACCACAAAGAAAGATGTGAGGTTGTTTGTTGTGTTTTACTGGACTTATTGCAGAACTTAAGTGACCTCTGGCAAGTTTTGGACTCCAGCCTTTTGGAGGAGGAGGGATTCCTGCAACATCAATGACACGATGCAATCCATTGGGCATCCTCTTATGATAACTTTATAATTTTATGCTAGGGATGCATAAGATATTGGCTTTAACATTGGTATTGGCTGGTGGTAGTAATTTTACCATCTGTATATCATATCAGTCATAAAAGTAAAACTGGGCCAATAGGAATGGTGGTTTTCCACACTGTGAATGATATTTTTGTAAACTGCTTAGCAATAATTGTTTTGTGAATTGGTGTCATATAAATAAAGTGAACTGAATTGTATTGAATTACATTCTCTCTATATATGAAAAATGTAGCCCTGTTATTCTGTTTAACCTTGTTTTTTTGTGAGATAAACCCATTAAAAGAGTTCCAGCTGTGAGTCTTTTTCATCCAATGAACAGTAACCATTGGTTCAGCCATGTTTCTCTCTTAGGCCAAGTCAATAATAGAGTTACTGCTGTCACTAACTATGTAGTTTTTTCCACATAAAAGAAAGTGAAGTCCCCAGGTCAGTTGCAGTAGATGGGTCCCCATATTGAGCATGCTGGAGGTTTGTTGCTGTTAAAAGGGAGTTTTTTAATTTCCATTGTCATCACATACATGCTCAGGAAGAGAAATTAGTTCTTAAATGGCTCTAAATTCATTTTTTTCTTACACTTGCACAGATCTAAGATATGCATACATACTGTAAATTACATTGGATTAATATGAGCTTTAGAAAGGTAATTTACAGTGTAGATGAACATTTTCTACCTATTTATTTAACTGATTTCCAAAGACCAAAGTCAAAGATTACGGTTGTTTTTTCTACACTAAATACAACAAATTAATAAAAAATTAACAAATTTTTAAGCTTTATATTTCAATTGAATTAACATTGCACTTTAGGAGCAGGCCCAATAACAATATTCTTTGAAATGCACTCCAAGTTGTTGATTTAAACCTTATTGGGGATGCTGAGCTAAAACGGGAACCATTTTGTTCGTAATGCCTCCGTGATTTACTTTCAGTTCTTAGCTTGGACAGCCAGAGGCTGTCAACAATCTCCCAGCTGTAGCCTCTGAAACACAACTCATGGGCCTAATGAACCAATGCACAATTACTTTAGGAGAAAGCTGGCTTGACTTAGGAGTAGAAAAAGTATGTGGGTGTTTAGAAGCGCTTGTTTTTAGTTCGTTTTTTTTTAAGGTGTCAGAAGAGAAACATCTATGGAACATTCAAATAATGATCAAAGTACTTTTGGCTTGTTTTACTTTTCCTTAAACAGATGTAGCTATACTATTGTACTGCAAGTTTATATGTAGAAATACAGCAACAGATGGAAATAAATTGACAATATTGTGTAAACGACATGACTGTTTCAAGTCAAAGAAGCTGCAGTTTGTCTGACACAAAGTATAGATGTAGACTGGTGCCTGTCCTGTTTCTGGAATCAAAACCATCTGATCCATCTAAACGAGCTGACTGGTGCAGTCCAAACCAATCATAGTAATGGTTTCCTTCTGACAGCAGAATGAAAGGAACCTGAAGCCGTTGATCCCAAATACAGCAAAACAGGTCCCACTTTTTCCTCCTGAGCATGATGCATTTCTATGTTAAGTCTGTACTGTAGATGGCTTATTTCCATTTTAAGGTTGTGAGATCTTAGGACCTCTCATCACAACAAACAGCGGAGCAGAACTGAATGTGATGGTTGCAGACAATAAAGGATAGTACCAATAATTTCAAGAACAAACTTTTAAGTCCAAATTAATAAGATAAAGCTTGCATACACATTTAACACAAGCAATAAATTATTTGGTAGTACTACCCTATTCACTGGCAATTTAGAGGATTTGTAAAAGTGCAATACCCATGATCTATTAGCTTTGATTGTTTACATTTTTTTCATGCCACAACAGATATATTATTAAGTATTTCCTAGGGATTTCTTTCTTTAAATGAATAAAAGAGAAAATATATTTAAGCTACCCTTTAAGTTGCAAATTGGTCACAAGTGACCTGTTGGATCAGCTATTAGTGGCTATTTGCAGCAGGCTGAAAAACAAATGAAAATAATAATGTTGCATTTGTTTTAAAAAACAAAAATAACTTGATTCTAAAAAAAAAAGCTGCTTTAAGGCTGACCTATATTTAAGGAATGGTTCATTTTGAGCTCGTCTCAGTCTTTACATGACAAATGTTGCGCTTATCTAGTTCCTTCTTTAAGCCAGCCATCTTCTTAGATATCACAAATGTTCTGAGTTTAGCCCCAAGTGACTAACTCTGAAGAAATGGAAAGAACTATTAATATGTAATATTTATAAGCAGAATCACTGCTGTAAGTATTATTACCACCCAAGCAGCTTTGTTCACAGATGGCCATACTTCAGGCTAAAACAACCAACACACACTCCAAGTGTGATCTTCGTAGGACAGATGATTATAATACCATTGCTTCTAATGAAGCAATAAGCAACCAGCAGCAGGCAAACGAGGGTTATTCCATAACTTTGACTGTTTCTTATTGGTGTTTTATTTAAAAGTAAATGTGCTTCAGCAGAAAGATTGATAAGAAATGACTGTAGCTGCCCAAATACCTCCTATCTGTATCCTAAACAACAATTTAGCAAAATATAAATGTAGAAGAGAAAAAAAAGGTTCAGATTGCTATTTTCATCATTGTATGTCAGCTCACATCTTTGCAGGTAAATTATTCTAATCTTAGATTATGCCTGCAGATTGCAACTAACAACCTCATTATGCCAATTCCAAGCATGAACAACTGATGGTGTTTCTATAAGTTATCTCTAATAACATGTGTACTTACCATAAAAAACTAAGGAGGTGTCTTTCTTTGTTGTAGCATTGTGTCTTGGCAAAGCTTTTGAAAAGCCATTCATTTCCTTTTAAATGGAGCCACATTTGTAAGGAACATGCATTTGTGAGTTGAGCTGTGAATATGACTATCTAGGTTGCACCCACAGCCTAGTACCCCTGTTCATGTCACCAGCCATATCAGCCTATGTGGTTTGGTGGTTAGATTACCAAAGCTAAACCCACAAGTGTTCAATGGGACAGAGGGTAGAGCTACAGGAAGGCCAATCCATTGTCTTCACTCCCAAACTCTGTTTGTAGTCTCTGAAAAACCTCACTCTTTTAGAGAAGGCATTGACATCATATAGTTTTGTCCCTAAGAGT
Source organism: Crenichthys baileyi (assembly GCA_036173005.1). Lineage (NCBI taxonomy): Eukaryota > Metazoa > Chordata > Actinopteri > Cyprinodontiformes > Goodeidae > Crenichthys > Crenichthys baileyi. Next base: position 170,084 of record JAHHUM010003012.1, on the reverse strand, counting down.
GGAGATAAGTGATTGTAACTGGTTGTAGAATATCATCTCAATACCTTTCTACACTGAGATTGCCTCTAATAATGACACCATCCATGCCAGTCCCCAAGAAATACATCATCATGTAGTTAGATGAATTCAAACCTGTCGACATGATGTCTGTGGTCAAGACATCCCATGAGTGACTGGTGTTGAAGCAACAAGGTTGACAGATGATCAACTCAATTTGGGACACAACTTCATCCTGCACCATCTTGACCACCCAGGATGGTCAGGATGCTATTCATGGACATCAGCTTGGCCTTCGACACTATCAACCTAAACATCTTCCACCAGACGCTTCCTCAGCTCATAGCATTGGCCTCCACCTGTCAGTGGATCAACAACGTCCTGGCTGACTGGCAGCAGCACGTGAGACTGGGAAGCATCTTCCCCTGTACAAGAACCATCAGCACCCCCCACTGGAGTGTTCTCTCCCCATTCCTCTTCTCCCTGTACACATACGACTGCACCACAGTGGACTCAACTCTTGAAGTTCCCAGACATTACTGTTATTGGTCTTATCCAGGACAATGACAAGCCTGTATACAAACAGGAGGAGGCTCAGCTTGTCCACAGGTCAGAACCACCTGGAGAATAACCCTCTCAAAACATTAGAGATGATGGTGGACCTCCAGGGAACATCCCTCCCACACTGCCTCCCCTCACCATCCTCAACAACACTGCTACTGTGGATCCCTTCCGGTTCCTAGCAACCACCCTTACGTAAGACCTGAGATGGTCCTCAGACATATAAACTGTTCAGAAAAAGGGCCAGCACAGACTGTACTTCCTGCTTCGACACTGCCATTACTCAGTGTGTCCTGTGTGGACCGCAAATATTGTGGACGCAAACTGTTTTCACTATTACCTTCAGGTCAGTGCTACAGAGCGCTATTTGCAAAAAACAGCCTCTACAGAGACAGTTTCTTTTCCCTAGGCTGTCATTCTGATGAACACCTAAATGTGCCAAGATCAATACCATGCATATTTGCACCAATTCAACTTTGTCCCTCCCTTTTTGTAAAAATATTTTTTTTTATTTCCCTTCCGATATCTTCATATTTAAAATGTCTTTATTTGAGAACAAAGTAGAACCAACGTTGATTCAGATTCTGACAAGCCCTGTTTTTCCAATGAAAGAAAAACAAGGCTACACCATTGTCCTGTCTCTACAGAAAATGTTTGCCACAACCCACACACTCAACTTTGCTGCTCAATACATAAATTTATTTTACTTAAAAAGGTGGCACCTGAAGGGGAAATAAACAGGTTTCTCAATGGTATAAAAGCCATGAAGCATTGAAACAACATAGAAAAAAAATCCACTAAACAAAACTTTGTTCTCACAAGTTTGAAGGCTTACTAAAGTCAAAATCTGGTTTGCTGTGGTTCAGTTTCTAGTTTTTTTTGTAACATGGCGTTACCATAAAGTAAGATCTGTAGAAAGACTACTTGTACCAGCCATTGATGTGAGGGTGACTTTTAAACTTACAAACCTACTAATTCTACACAGAGAAAAAAAGCACTTTACTGGCAGAATTTAAAATGTTCTTCTTTCATAAGAGATTCAAAATCCCCACCTAAAAGGAAAAAATTGATCCATATGACGAATATGTGATTAATAGTATTATTATCTCATGTGGTGCCTTTAAATTACCCAATCATCACGCTGTTGAAAAACAAGTCATTGCTGCAATGTCAGTGACACAGTATACAAAAGCCCCTACAATCAATTAAAGTAGACACAGCTCACACAGCCCACTGTTCATACAGACGAGATTTAAAGAACAATATATATATATATATATATATATATATATATATATATAAGATGTGCTTAGTAATTAATTGCAGTCACCTCTGTCACATAATGTTTAAATTGTTTTAACCATGATCTCACAGTAACAGTAAAATTTGCACAAAATAAAGAGATCAAGTCTGTTTGGCTGAGGTGAAAATTACAGCTGTCGGGCTGCCTGTATATCTTGTTATTGAATTGTGTTTTTGTAGGTCAATTGAAACAAAAATACATCCTCAAAAATTCTTCTTGCAAAGTTTTCAGTCCTTACACTCTGAATGTGGTGCTTTTTGGAAACTAAACAGACCCGCCATATTTCACTGCTTTATATGGTCTGCTGGACAATGAAAAGCGTATTCAGAGCTTTTAGTAGTGCAATGGCATTGTCATTTTAAAACAATAAATCACCAAGATTTTTACTATTAATGTGTGTTTTACAATTTTCATTATGGATGCAGTTTTGAAGTAGTTATTTGAACAGCAGAAAACCCAATACCCTAAGAAACAATTGGAGGAAATAGATATAATTTTTGATTGATTGTATTAATTTCTTCGTACTTTTGCACATTCTTTTTTTCTAACATTCATTCTGAAATTCATTCTTATTTATCTGACTTTGTTTACACATTCTTCTTACTCTAAAACATATTAATTCATTTTTTTATTCACATTGTTATTCATATTCATATTGTTATTGTTAACTTATCGTTAACACTTCATGTATGTGTTATGTTTGCATGGAAAACATGTATGATATCTTATCATTTTTACATTGTTCACCTTATAATTTCCTATGTATTGCTAGACATATAGTGAAAAATCAGATGCCATGAACAGTGATCAGCTGATCAGAAAATTATGGATCCACTCTTTTTCCAATCAATAACCACATTCTTTGGTGTGGATGTTGTTACCAATGAAGATGACTCAAAGTTTATTTTCAGAATCAGTGAAGTGTTTAAAATAACTTCAGAGGAATCACAAAAGCTGTAACAAGCTATTTAAAAAAAAAAAAATTCAACATCCTGAGGCTGCGAGAGAGAGCAAGACTTTTGGTAGATAACAGAAAGACGTAACCAAGTTCTTCTCCTAAAATAATAAGTATCTATGCTCATAGCAGCAAGACTAGATAAAAAATATTTAAAATGCTGGTCCCATATCTTCTTTTATGGATTCCTAAGTGAATTTAGAGTCAGCTCAAACTGGTATCAGCAGGCAGAAGCTTTACAAAAATGAGTTAGGAAATAGGACACAGAATCCGGAACAGTGCATCTCTATGCATTGCAAGATGTACTGTATTATTGAACTCAAAAATCATAAAACCATAAAAAAAAACAACATTTTTTTCAAGTAAGACATGATCATGATCCTCATGCCATCTATTTTCAGCACGTCAGAACTGACTTTAACCAACACCTCACCCTACACTGTCATCTTTTGTCATCATCAATCCTGCTTGCATCAGCAGCACTCCTAAAGATAATACCAAAGGGATTCACAAAAAAGTAACAGATGGTAAGGTAAATTACCAACATAATTTACTGACTCAGGACTATGCACTTCATAAAAACATAGAGGACGTGGATTGTTTTTTTTTTCATCTGCTATCAAATCAATTCAACTTTAAATGATCCTGCATCACCTACATACCTAAGGGGCCTTTTTTTCTATGTACAGCATAAAAGACATTTGTTCCCTGACTTCTGAAACTGATAAGGAAAAAACCAACAACGGCCTACAGGAGCCTTAGAAGACTTAAAAGCAATACCTACATGAAAGAAATGGTAGGAAATATTGTACAGTGGTAAAGCAGATATGAGTTTTCTGCATGTACGCATAAACACAAATATATTATATATAGAGAGATACATCAGTATCTGTTAAAAAAAGGTACATTACAGAAAAAAAAAAACTAGGACTTTGCACTTACATTGTTCATGTACTCGCTCAACAAGTCTTGCAGGGCCTGACGAACGGCGTTGCACTCAGCCACAATGCGTTCACGGCGATCATCTCGTGTGCATGAAGAGTCCGCCATTAGCGCAGCCCCACTGATGATGCTCTCTAAGCGCTCCTCCAAAGAGGGCCTGAAACGAGCCTCGGTGAAGGTCAGAGGGTCCAGGATGATCTTGTTCTGCAGGAAAGAAAGAAACATAGACACGTATGAGGTCAGGAAAGTAAGATGGCCTCTACCTGCCTAAAGTGAGACTACTGGAGAACCAAAACAGATCATGTGGTTCGCTGTATTTCCATTTTGTCCATACTGCCTTAAAAAAAGTGTTTTATGAGAGTTTCCCTACAGTAAGAAACAACAGCATTTGTCTGGAGGGAAAAATCTGTCAAAACAGATCAACGGGCTGCGTTGTCTGTTGACCATACTTCTAAAGATGCCTGCTCGCCAGCTTGTGAAATGATTTTATGGATAGATGCTTGGAAGGAATGTACAATATGCCCAGACATAATGCAGCAACTAGCTTTTTCCTGAAAGTCTTGTGAAGCAATTATTCTAAAAGGTGTTATGTATATTTTAATTTTTTTAATATATTTTAAATCTGGCTTTTTGGTATAATTGAGGTTTGGATCCTGTGTAGAAGCATTGTTGGAATGTAAATATAATATACTGAGAAGAATGCTAAGTAAAAAAAAGAAAGGAAACCTCAGTGAGATCTATTACCACTGGGTTATAGTGACCTCTGCTAAGGCCTGTATATTAAGTATTGATGCCTCCTAATGAGGTCTATCTTCAGTCTGTTGAGCCACCCGTATCTGTGTTCTCTGTTCCCAGCTATTGAAATGTAGAGGCAGGTACACTGAGCTCAGAAAATGAGCTTACTTCTCTTACTATGTACATGTAAGAAATAAAAATAGGTTTCTAAGATTTACAGTAATTTTGAAGAAGATACTTTTAATTAGGGTTTTTAAAGGTGGTAAAGAGAATAAAAAGGAGCAGCTTGGTACTTCTTCTGGTACTTCTGGTATTAATTATATCCAGATACTTTCTGTTTCTGTTCTCTTCAGTTTTGCTTTTCATGTATGTAGGTTGTCAAACTCCTTTCCAATCAGTCTACGAAAGGTAAAAAAAAATCCACTTTGATTTGTGTATTTAGTTACTTGAAACATGTCTTTTTTTTGTATTTTCATGGTCTGCCTCTGTCTGCCTTGAATTGTCTTTTTAACTAGCCGCCCATCTGTTTATTTGTTTAATTATTTTTTCATTATTTATAATTTTTCCTATTTTGTATTTGATTTTAGTATGAATTCGTTCCACTTGTATTTGGAAACATTATGACAATGGCTACTGCTCCACTTAGACTCTACACTAACTCTTTAAACTGAAGGACAAAACATGCCTCAAATTTTTTAAGGTAAGGACATTGCCAATTTTGTTTTATGTTTTTTTATGTTTAAGCTTTAACAATAGCAGTACAATGATTCAACCTCAGCTTGCAAAATAAATTATAGCATCTTTACATGAACACACTGTCTGCAAGTAAATCTTTAGTTTGGCATGAAAGAAACAGTAAGAAAAAAGGTAGTGTACTTGAATCAGTTTGCTCCTGGTACAGAGTGACAGATTGTCAAATGATGCCAAATAACCTCTAAAGTAAAAAAGAACAAGTCCTACAGAGTCTGTTTGTCTGAAAAGGGCATATGTTGCACAAGATGCAACTTATGGTATTTCCTAAGATGTGTTTGTAATGAAATACCTTACATGAACGCATTCTGCACATTACGGGTCCTGATAAAATCTATCATGGGGAGTAAGGAGTTAAAAACATCTAGTGTTGGATGCCCTTATGTACAGTCTTTCTGAAATTACACCTTCATGTTTAGTAAAAAACGTTCAATTTACTCTTCAACTCAGTGTGAAAATGTCCAAAGAAGAAAAGAGCATAAAGGGGAACTGAGAACATCCCTGAGGACTGAAATGTTATTTTATTCCACACAGGGTGTCAGACTAAAATTATAGAAGAGACTTGGGAATAAACAAAGATGAGAAATAGGAAAAGAGAAAAAGAATGATGTGCTGACATTTGATGGGAGGATTTCTTTGTAATTTAAATCTTTCAAAAGTCATGTTCAAATAAATACATGATTGCAACTGCCAGGAGCAGTTGCAATCTGAACAAGTTTCAGTGATGAAATAAATGTCTGACACCTTTTTGAATCTATAAATTCATCAACAGTTTGCTTGTTGTCGGTTATTTGCTTCAGACATCAGTATTACCCAATATTTGGAAAACAAAAAGAAAAAAAGGTCAACAATAAAATCAGTAATTTATTTAAAAAATAGGAGCAAATCAAAATTTGTGCCAGCGTACAAATGCACTTTTATTACTCATTGCTCAATCTTTCAGACATGCTCATGACCATACAGCCTCCTGAATGAATTAGAATATCATTAAAGTTACTTAAGTAATCAAAGTCAAATTCAATGCTTAGTCAAGGTTCCTTTTGCATGAATTGCTGCAGTAATGCAGTCTAGCAAGGAGGCGATCAGCCCATGCCACTACTGAGATGGGAAGCCTACGTTGCTTTAATGGTGGCCTTCAGCTCCTCTGCATTGTTGGATCTGCTGTCTCTGTCTGTAACCATGGTACTTAAGTACCAGGTGTTGGGCCTGTTGGCAGTGTGGGCAGGTGCCATGTCCTGCTGAAAAATGAGTTTAGCATCTCCACAAACCTTTTCAGCCGAGGTAAGGATGTAGTGCTCTATACTTTTTTGGTCAACAGCTATGCTGAATTTGGACTTGATAAAGCAGAGTGAACCTGCAACAGGAAATGGCAAGGCTGCTCAAATAACGACTGTGGAAATTTTACACTGGACCTCAAGCAACTTTGATTGTGTGCCTCTCCACTTTTCCTCCAGACTTTGGGACCTTGATTTTCCAATTTCTATTTGTGAATCAGTGATTCCACATGGAGTCCACAGCTTGTGAATCTCCCTAAATCTCTCAAAGTGACTTTGCTTCATACCTGCTTAAAGGCTGGAGTTATCCCTGTTGCTTGTAAACCTTTACCGCACTGGCTCCCAAATGTCTTTTCATTGTTTTCCAGCCGTATGTTTGGATCCAGTACTCTACCAGCATTCAGCCTCTTCAGCAGTAATCATTTGTGGCTTAACCTTGTGAAAGGTGTCAGAGACTGTTTGCTGGACAACTGCCAAGTCAGCAGCCATGCAATTGTGTAAGTTATGCATGCTTTGAATAAGAAACCTTTTCTTTAGCCATACTGTATGTTACATTCTAATTTTCCAAGATACTGAATTTTGGGTTTTTATGAGCCATATACCATACTCATCAAAATTAGCCCAAAATATTCATACATTGGCCAAATTTAGATTTTAAATTACTTTTTTACCTTTTAATAGAAATGTCAACTTATAAATTATTTACACTCTTCTCAATAAGGAAAAAATCTTCACTTGCATTAGAGCAATCAAACCCTTTTTGACAATTGCTGACCAGCTTCTTGCATGTTTCCACATTTTGACAATTAATTTTTTTTGCAATGAACTCCAATTGTTTGCGGCTGGAAGGTCTCATTGCCATCACCCTAATCTTTAGCTCCCTTCAAAGATTCTCTACATGACTAAAGCCAGGACTATGGCTGGGTAACTACAAAACATTAATATCACGTCAAGAGAAAGAAAGATGTTGGTAAAAATTGGTATAAAAATTGGTATAAAATATATATATATGTTTTAAATTAAGTTTGCCTTTATGAGCTAAATTAGTAAAAAAAATAGTTAATAATAATATAATATCTTCCACTATGTAGTGATTTTCTATGTGCATAAAGATTCAGGTCCTAAGTGTAAGGATTCTGATTATTGATTAATTAATATTTATAAAAAATCATAATTAAAAAATCATAATTCAGGAAAATAGATTCTTAACCAAAATCATTACTTACAAACAGAAATCAGAGATGTCCTCTGGTGTTGTGATTATGGGCTCAAAGCTCTAAATAATTACAATTAGATATTCATCATTAATAATTGTTTAATTATTAACCAGAACCTCATAATGTCACTGTTTATTCAACCGCTTCACCGAAGGTGGAGGATCTTCGACCTTGTTTTGACAGATAAATCACTATTGCACGAAATAAACACAAACGCTTCTTTTAATTATATATATGAAAATTTATTGAAGCCATATAATCCTGATATACCATTATTCTGGTCCAAAAACCCTCACCTAACTAACAAACACCATTCTAGACAAAGGGAATAAAAATGACTACCTAACCATAATAATAAAAGAAAAAATATATGCGCATTTAGTGTCTATGAAGATCAAACCAGCAGTTTTATGGACAAAATGTGTAATTTGGGTTAAATGGAAAGAGAAGTCCTCCTGGTGTGTTGATGTCTCGATTGCAGCGATCAGCTGCTAAAACGGTGGGGCCACGCCCCTTTAGCCTCTAGCAGCTGATCGCCCCAAATCTCGAACAAAGAATCATAAAACTCGGAGGCGGGAACTCAGTGGAAAAACTCCAGTAATAAAACTAGAACAAAGGAGTGGTCAGCCGAGGCCCAGACCGCAGTTGCTTCGAATGAAAAACTTTTAAAGGTCCAACTTCTAACTCCTGGCTGATTTGGGATCAAACATAAACACGCACGATTCAGCAGCACTTGCAAAGCAAATCAAAACACAGGTCAGCATAAAACACTTCAATCAGTATTGGATGCAACAACTTGATACCTTGGATTAACTACTGGTGATTCTAAATCCCCTTAACTATGCTTCATCCTGCTAAGATATGCACCTATCCGATTTAATATAAAAAGAACGAAATTACTTTGACATTGATTTCTTCTCTTCACCGGTTGAGGATGGGTCAGGTCTGAAGAAAATGAGGTGGGGGGGGGGGATCAAGCATCCGTGATCACCTCAAAAAAAAAACGGTAAAAGGGTAAACTTCTCATCCATCCAGGAGGGGAAAATATGGAGAACTGTTTAGTCGACTGAATCAACAAGGAGGAAACTCATCTCCTTGGAAGTAAAAACTCTGTGGGTTTTTCACCTGCGCCGGGTGTCGGCGTGGTCTTCGATCGGCATATGAATCTTCTGACCTTCTTGTATCAGAGAGATTTCCAGCTTTCAAGCTGGAATGGCCGTATGGAGCTGTATGGAGCAAAAGTTCGCCTGCAAGCTTTTGTCTCTCCAGATATGCGCCTCCGTTGCGTCGTCCCAAGAGACACGCTGGATATGGCAACGAAAGTTTATTTTCCACGGGTTTTATAATCTGGGTGACGTCAGAGCTGCGATGTCTTTTGAACTGCACATGTTCAACTGTGCGACCAGAATGGATGACTCCAACATAGGCAACTGGAACCACATGTTTCTGTGCAACTAGGTAAATACTCATTCTTTGTAGGACAATATTGTACAACCACCACACTTGCATTGCTATTAAATGGTACAGCTTGAAGGAGGAGATTTGAGACTCACTCCAATTGTAAGCGCTCTGCGATGACACTCAATGTACAGTTTCAACAAACTGCAGAAAGACTTAATCATCAATCAATCGTTTATTTAAAAAGCCTTTACACAGCCAATTCAGGTGCGCCAATTGATTTACAATTAAGAATGGTAAAAACAAATACAGTTAAACGAAACATATCATATAACTTTAAGAACAGGCTGAAAAGAGAAAAAATCAGGCATTGAATATCACTGTGCTACAAATGAGTTTTGATGAAAAAATCAGTGGGGTAGTGTAGATCCAGAGAGAGCTAGCTCCAGTCTGGGTGCTTTATTAAACTTGATATGTCTAATAAAAACAGTTTGAAAGACGTCAAAGACCTGCCAGGCACACAAAAACTTATGCCCCTTTTTTACAAGTCCCTACTCTACACGACTCGGGTCAGGACAGCCATACGCGGTTTGGTTAGTTTTCCATTTTAATTGAGTACCATCTCAGTGTTGGAGGAATCGTCAATAGCAAGGCGGCCCCACAGTCTGAGAAAGTAATGTGATGTGATTTGTATTTGACACAAACACGAAAACAGACTTGGCTGCTGCTAAGTCTTTGGCTGTTGACATACTTAAGTTAAATAACAGAGCCAGAGAAGGGAGTGGGCAGCGAGACGAAGCACTCTGAAAAAGAAAAGAAAGGGAAGACATGGAGTGGTATCAATCTGAAGGGTTCAAGCTAGAGGACATGTAAAGGATAGGCTAACTGTACCTAATGCTAGTTAGTGGTCATATTCCTATTATCCCAACGTACAACAATTTTACGGTTGAAAATATTAGGTAATAAAATAACTGCTGTGACTAGTGACACCACCCCCAAGCCAATCAGTGACAGATATATCTTCTGATGTCCCGTTTTCAGCTCGGGTTGGCTCACTCAGAATCGCAAGAAAGCAGGTACTTCAAATAATAACATTTCCACGCAACCGTTACTAATGAAAAAGCCTTAAAAGCGAGGAGAGGCGTAATGAACCGCACTGAGTAGGGACAAGTGAAAAAGGGGCATTAGTAATTCAGACAAATGAGGTGTGGCCAGGCCATTAACTGCTTCAAAAACAAACAATAAAATTAACAAAACAAACAATAAAATGTATTCTAAAGTGGATGGGAAGCCAATTTAAGGTGGATAGAACAAGAGTGACGTGTTCACTTTTGGTGTCTGCCAGATGACAGGCAGCTGCATTTTGGACAAGCTGAAGGCGATTCAGGGATTACTGAGGGTACTGCAATAATCAATTCTGGAGCTGATAAAGGCATGAATGGTCAGGACGATTTAAAAAAGGTTTAAATTTGTCCAGAAAATGTTAATGATGTCATAAAGCTTGACTTTATGATGGAGTCAATTTGCTTATGGCATTTAAAGTCTTTGTCAAATATTTATCCTAAGTTCTTAACAGAACTGTTTAATTTAAAAGTTAGACATTTGTCATCACTGACAGCATTGTCACCAAATAAAATACGTTCACTCTTTGCTTAATTTAAAAATTGAAACTTTTGGTTGAGCCACTCTTTGACAGCAGTGGTGCAGTTATAAAACGAGTGACACATATTACTGTGACCTGGCTTCAATGACAGGTAAATCTGTAAATTATCAGCATAGCAAAGAAAGGACAGATGGTGTTGAGTTATCCAAGAGGCAGCATATAAAGAGAAAAAAGAAGAGGGCCAAGTAGAAAACCTTGTGGCACTTCACATGAGAGAGGAGCAGTAGAGGAGGTGTTATTGATCATTACAGAGAAAGTTCTCTAGGAGGTAAACCACTGCAGAGCTGTACCACAGACACCAACATAGTGGTCTAGATGAGACAGAAGAACAGTGATCAACTTTTTCAAAGGCAACAGCGAGGGGTAACAAAACCAGAACAAGAGGGCACTTTGCATCCACAGACATAGCAATGTCGTTATGCACTTTCAACAAGGCAGAATCAGTTATTGTTGTGGCATAAAGCCAGACTGATTTTTTTTAAAGATATCAATATCTCCTAAAAATTGTTGTAGCTGGATAAAGACTATCTTTTCTAAAACCTTGGAAAGAAAGGGCAAATGACAAATGGGTCTAAAATCTGTTAAAGTCAGGGGGTCGAGGTGTGATTTTTTTAAAAAGGGGTCTGACTGCAGCATGTTTAAAAGCATCTGGCACATTTCCTGAGCTAAAACAGGAGTCGATAAAAGACGGGAGTACAGGACCAATGCTATTAAAACATCTTTCAACAAGTTAGTGGGAAGAAAGTGTAAAGGGCAGTTTGTAGATTTCATGTGTTGCACAATTTTATCCAGAAAAGAAAAAGACACAAGTTCAAACTGGTCAAACACAGCTAGAACAGTGGGGGTAATAGAGTTGTCTACATGAGAGAAGGTAACCTGTCTGACAGACACACCACTTTTCAATAAAAAGGAGAGACACTTCTCACACATACTGTCTGAGGCACTGAGCAGAACAGGGGTGGGAGGATTTAGAACAGAGATAACTGTGTTAAATAACACCCTGGGACAATGACAACTGTTATGAATAATATCAAATAGAAACGAAGCTTTAGCCTCTTTAACAGAGTTCTGCTACAGAGCAAGACTGTTGCTTAAAATTTCCAGAGATACAGTATGTGTAGTAAGTACTTCTTCATTCCCCCAAAGTTCTGATTAATAACCCTTTTCCTCCACTCTAGTGGCTTTTTCCCTATATATAACTCCGTATTTCATACAGATAGGGCCTTATTTTCAAAAGGTTTGCGTGTACAAAAACACGTACCAACTGGTTTGCGTGCGCAAACCTGGTCTATAAACCAGGTGCAAATGGAATTGCGTGTGTAAAATCCATGGAACAGGGGGCGCAGAGTTTTTAGCGTGTTTGCCTTCATGAATATGCAAAACATAATAAAATGACCCAAACGTACAGATTTATAGAAGGAAGATATGCAAATGTAATTACTTACTCCTTATTTGGAATCTTTGAAGATCAGACCCATAGCATAAAACACACAGAAAGCAAAAGTGGGAGACACATTTTTTATTTACTCCTATAAAAACCTTTTAAATAACAACATTTAGAGGTTGTTTATTGTCTGATCGATTTCAGAGTTATTTTTATAGACACAGGTTTAAAGCATCTCCCTGACCCAGCTGAACATATACCAAGCAACTTGTACCCATTCATTTATTTTCAAGAATTGTACAACTAAAAAAACCTATTCAAAAAACCCAGATAATTTAAAGAGACACTATCTTCAGGATTGAGACTCACACAAACACACACTGTATCCCCAAGGGATTTTAGGCCAGTCTGTAGCAGTCAGTAATTCTCTGTGAGTATACGATCTGATTATGGCAGTACATAGAGACCAAAGCCAACCTAATGTTTGCCCCCCAAAGAGTGAGGTTATTACTCTGACCCTACTCTGAGGCAAGAAACAGCGAATGACAGTGCACGTCACATCAGCCTATGTCAAACATCCCTTTCAGGACTTACCGATATTTAATTACAATTATTTTGTGCATAAGGGAAGCGGAGCAAAGTCTTGAGAATACAACTGCACCGTCTTTCTGTGGCCCTATTCCAGGGTTCAATAGCTGTCTGATGTTGACTTTTACTATGTTTGACAAAATCCTTTCCCACAATTGCCTGGGGGGAACATTAGTCATACCCTGCTATCTGGCTGTCTGACCTAATGAACAGCACATGACTCTGGGTTAGTTTTTGGCCTTTTACAGTACAGCCACACAGCAGCCATTGATTATAACTGTTTTGCAATTGTCGACTTGTATGTTGACTTGTATTTTGTAATAACTACAGAGGAAAACCTCTATATTCAGCAAAATGGTTTTCCTTCACCTTAATGGAGCTTTGTAGTAAACTAAATATGTTGAGAAGTTGCTTCCTAGTTAGATTTAAAATCATTAAATCATTGGCATCACATGTCCCAGAAGAAAAATGGGACTCTGAAATCTTACTGTCACACCACTGACTGCACACAACAATTCAACTCTGTGCCCCTCTGCAGTGTTATTCTCATCTGGAAAGCTATCCAAGTTACCTAATTTTCAGAACGAACAATAACTGGGACGCATCAGCAAGAACTGGCCAGCTGTGAACATTTTTAAGTTTAGCGAAACAACCAAGCACATTCATGGCCTACAGTGAGCATGTGCATAATTTTACATGGCCTCCCTAAGTTATAGCAACACCATTGTAATAAAATATTGATTTCTTGTCAAAGAAGATATTTCTGATTTAACATTAATAATTGCTACCATGGGCAAATAGGGGGCTTTACATAAATTGGTATGCATTAAACTCTCTATCATGTACTTTCCTGAATAACTATGAATATGTACCATTTCTACCATTAACTAATATAATTTATTAACATGATCAGAGTATAATTTTAGATTTCCTGAAGGATTCATAGGGTTCTTGGACAAAAAGTACGGGTGACTGTGGCAGGCTAGGTGGAGTTGTTGTGGTGGGCATTTATTTACTATGCCCTCCCTGATTAATGTAATTTTAACTTATTGTAATGAAAATGGAAGCCTAACAATTTATCATTGAAAATCTAAGATGAGAGTTGTAATCCCACCTATAATTAAATAAATGCCTCATGTTTAACATTTTTGCTGATGAATGTCACACAGAGAGCTTACACACATATTTATATCTGGCAAAACAAGGAGAGGGATCATCTGAGCTGATTGCACACTGGGTAGTCACAATGATTTAAACTTATTCATTGAACAAAGACACTTCAGCGTATGTGGAACCGCTTTAGAGTTTGGCTTTCTATGTTTAAGTCAGCATCCAACTAATAACTAAATAGTTAAAACACTCAAGTTCATTGTGTGCAACTTGAAATAGAAAATTTATTTTATAAAATGGCTGCAGGGTTATTTCCTATGCTGTATCTCCTACAGGTGCAGCTGGCTGCAAAAGTCCTCACTGCAGTGTTCATTTCTGTTTCTATGATGTCCCCACCTGGTTAAGCTGCAGTTTAAACGCATTCAGATGCATCTCTAAAGTCATGCTGAAAACAAAACCTATGCAGTAATTGTCTGAAAGCTCTGCGGGGATTCTTTACCTTCCATGAACACAGACAGACTTTCTGTTTTGTTTGTAAACAAATATCACACACTAAGACTGCTTTCTCTATAAAAGACTGTTAGGCAAAGGGAACGGAGAAGCCGCCATGCAGCAGTAAGCTTTAGCCAATGTCAGGGTGTCCTACCTGATCCAAACCATTCTGTTATAGGTAGTTCCTGTATAATGTACAGACAATTTATAATCCAAATATAAAAATGCCACGGGCAACATATTAATCTGCCTACAGGTCACACGTTTTATATGTGACTTGTGTTTTTCCTTTAGTGAAACTAGGGCAAAAAATGACCCCACAGGTCTTCCTGTAAAAAAACAATAAAAAATAGATGCCTGTTCTCCAGAGGGACCTTGTCAGTGGAAAAAAAACTAGGTGTAAAACTAACAACAATTGTGTGATTTTAAGCAATTGTTTGTTAAGTGGTCCTATTGTCAGGCAACTTGGACAAAGTAACGTATTAATTCTAATATAAAAAGGATCAGCCAAAATATTTCTACTGTTCTCAGATGTTTCAGGAGATGATGGAATATTTCAGATCCCTACAGGGACTAGATATTCATAGACATTTTATGGGCTTTTCAGCCAGTCTTTCTCTCTATTTAGCTCAGGAAAATATGTTGAAAAGTAAAAGTAGTTGAAAACCTAGCTTGCTTAGCCCTTAAACCTAATGGTTTTCAACCATATTTCATTTCATTTCATTTCATTTCATTACTTTATTGTCATTGTACCCTGTGTTTACAATGAAATTAGTTAGAGAAACCTTTGTGCAAAAAAAATATAAATAGCATAAATGAAGCACCATAAATATGATATGAAAACAATATAACAATATAATCAATAGAAAACTAACTACCAACCCTGACACACACATTCCTCATGTATTACATGTAGTGTTATTCAGCAGTCTGATCGCCCAGGGGTAGAAGATGTTTCTGAGCCTGTTTGTATGATGCTTCAGAACCCTGAACCTTCTATACCTCCTGCTGCAGGGCAGTGGAGTAAAGTGGCTGTGGCCAGGGTGGGATGGATCAACAAGAATCTTCTCCGCTCTGCTTAGCCTCCGAGACTCTGCAACATCCTCCAAAGAGGACAGGGGGCAGCCGATGATGTGCTGTGCTGAATTAATAATACTCTGCAGGGCTTTCCTGTTCTTAACTGTGCAGCTGGCATACTATGTTAAGATGCCAAATGCCAGCACACTCTTCACAGTGGTAAAGTAGAAAGTGCGCAAAAGGTTTGTCTCCAGGTGACACTTCCTGAGCATTCTCAGGAAGTCCAGCCTCTGCGTGGCTTTGCGGACCACTGCTGCCGTATTGATGTTCCATGTGAGGTCATCAGCCACATGGACACCCAGAAAATTGAATGAAGAGACTCTCTCCACCCAGACGTTGTTTATTTGCAGTGGGGCATGGTCTGCTGTCTTTCTCCTCCATTCCATCACCATCTCCTTGGTTTTACTGGTCTTCAGCAAAAGATTATTGGCTAAACACCACGAGACCATTTCCTGAACTTCTTCCCTGTATGCCGACTCGTCGCCGCCGGAGATAATACCCACCACCATGGTCTCATCGGCAAACTTAACAATGATGTTTGAGTGGTGGTGGGGGACACAGTCATGATTGTAAAGTGTGAACAAGAAAGGATTCAGCAGGAGAACCTGTGCTGAGTTTTCGGGTGGAGGATGTGTGTGGTCCAACCCTCACTCTCTGTGGATGATCTGTCAAGAAGCTAGTAATCCAGGCACAGGTGATGGATGGGAAGCCCAGGTTAGTTAGCTTTTTGGCAAGGATGTTTGGCAGGATGGTATTAAAAGCTGAGCTAAAATCTACAAAAAGCTTTCAGACATAGCTCCCCTGATTCTCAGTGTGGCTCGCAGCAGCGTGGAGGACAGTTGCAACAGCATGAGTTGTTGACCTATTTGCTTTATAGACAAATTGGTCTCGGTCAAAGTGCCTGAGTAGGTAGGACCTTAGGTGGGGTAGCCTATCAAAAACACTTCATGACTACAGAGGTTAATGCCGCCAGTCTGTAGTCGTTTAGGCTGTTTATCGCTGTTTTTTTTTTCTGGGGACAGGTATGATTGTGGCTGCTTTCAGGCGGTATGGAACAGTTGCCTGCTTCAGGGAGGTGTTCATTATCCTTGTCAGGACCCTTGAAAGTTGGTCTGTACAGGCTTTCAGTACTTTACCAAGAACCCCATCTGGTCCTGCTGCCTTGTGGGGTTCCACAGCTTTCAAAGCCCTTCTGACTTGATGTTCTTGTAACACAAGAAATTGGTTGTCATGGGGGCATAAGGTTGAGAGGGCAGAATGGGATCTCTCTGTCTCAAAGCGGGTGAAGAAGATATTTAGTTCCTCTGCCAGCAAGGCGTCGGCATTTACTGCCTCAGACATTCTGCCTTTATAATTTGTCAGATGCTGTAGACCCTTCCAAACCTGTCTCGGGTCTGAATTAGGTCTGAAACAATTATTCAAATTAATCATGATTATTTGATTATTAAAATAATCATCAACTAATTTGGTAATTGAATCAAATCGTTGACTAGAGTACACAGACTCTGAAACATGCCTTTTGCTAAAAGAGCAACCTATTCAGAGCCAAAACTGTAACAAAAAAAAAAACAAACAAAAAAAAAAATATATATATATATATATATATATATATATATATATATATATATATATATGTATATATATATATATATATATATATATATATATAATTATATATATATATATTATATATGTATATGTATAATTGAATTATGATAATTTACTGAGAGTATTTCTTGTTAGATTAATCGATTAATCGAAAAACTAATCACTAGATTAATCGATTACTAAAATAATCGATAGCTGCAGCCCTGATTTATATATAAGAAAAACATCCTTTCACACACTTGTTTTCTGTATATTTTCAACAAGGTTTGACTGGAGGGGGTTGATTTGTTAACAAATAAAACTAAAGCTAGATAAAAATGTCTGTTTTGTTTTTACAAGTAACCTGTCCTAATAAATCAACAGAAAAAAAATGTCGTCCACTGGACAAACTAGATTAGTGTAGTAAAAACTGACCACATGCTGCAACTAAACAGACAGTTAAAGAGAAGGAAAACTGTTACGCGCAGCTCTCATCAAATGAATGTATATTATTGATATATTCAATAACAATGAGGCTTACTTTACAATGCATCACTTGGCTATCTAGGTCATAGTGACAAATGAAAACACAAGGATTGTTTCAAACTTTTTTTTGCTTTAATCAAATCCAAAACACAGTTTCACATGGCTGTGAAGAATTTAACATCACATATGAATGTTCAAAGTGGAGGAAATGATGCTTGTATTGCTGGAGCCCATCATGGTTGACACAAATGTAACACACAACTTGCAACAAAGTATGTGGGTACAAAAAAAAAAAAAAAACACAAAATAAGATTTTTAAAGATGATAAAATATGTTCCTTCTGAGAGTAATTATCTAAACTAAATCCTTGGGGGAACAAAACAATTATTAACTAATGTTTCAGGGAAACGACAGTACATGCGGTGTGGTAAACACCTTTGCACATAAATATATGAAAAGTTTTTGTGAATGGTAGAAATATCACACACTTATCTCGTTTGAAAATTTTAGATTGAAGCACTTTTAAATTTTTGAGCAACAGTGAAAACTATGCAAAGATTTAAATCATTTTAGAACCCAATAAAGAACAGATCATTTATGAGGCAATATCCTAGAACTGACAGATGTACAGAAACACTTTCTAGTGGTCAGCACATTTTGATAAATTTTTGAATTTGGATCCAGCGGGTTTGATTATATCAGATTTGATTATGACCTGTTACACCTCTGGTAAAAAGTTAAGTCTACTCATAATCAGCTTGATTGGGAAAAGGAAACAACATTCATCATGATCTAACCCCAAAAAACTAGCTCACTGTGGGATATTCTCATTTGAATTTGCCTTGAAATAATGTAAAAAAGATAGTGTTTTCATCATTTAGGTCATCAGTCTTCCCTTTCCTTTACAAAAGCACAACTGAGTCATTTCAAGAGGAATTTGTTGCCTTGGGTTTAAGCTACTTGATATCTCATTGCGCTCATCCTTTTCCGTGCCTTGCCGTGATGCATTTGCTCAAAAATGGCAACACTGCTAGAAGACAAAATGATGCATCAATTCATCACAGTTACAACGGGTGAGCAATCTTTTTTTTTTCTTTTTGCTGCCTTATGCTGGAACAAACATGCAGTCATCATCAGACAAAATATACCAGTATTAATGCCAGTATTTTCTGTATATAGGAGGTAAAACAATCATCAGATCTTCAATAGACCTTAAAATTATGCTGTGATTTTTTTTTATTTAACATAGTATAGTCAAGGATCGGTCTGAAAATAAACTCTAAAGATATATTTGTTGTAACGTTTTCTTGTTGTTATTACCTTAGCTTCTAAAGATATCTGTTTTTCTGACACTTCTTTTTCATCTTGTCTCAAAGTCACTAAAATATCAGCTGAAGGTGAAATCTAACTAACTAAATTACCCAGTTATATGATGAGTACATAAGGTAAGGGTCCAGAAAAAAAATTACAGCAACAAAACTATGCTCTCAGTCGATAAGACCCATAGCTATAAAGTTAGAGATAGTGAGGGAAGCAAAAGCTTTTACTATCAGAACAACGGTAAGGTATGGGGATGCTGTAATTCTTAAAAATGTAGCAGAAGCGCATGGTCATCATTTATGCAGTACAGTAGCATAATAAAGCCAAGAAGAATTCTTGCCTCTGTATAGGCAATAGTAGTTGGAGTGGCGCCCAGTCTCTCTGGCTGCAGAAGACAGCTCCAGTCAAAGGTTTGGACAAACCTACCACTTTATATCTGTGCAGTTTTACACCAGACCTAAACAGCTTGTGAGTTAATTATCCAATCAAAATGTAACCCATGAAAAGGCTGTGTCTACATAAAGAGATGTAGTTATTGAACCATTTCCTTCATTTTGAATGTAAATGGCAAAAAAATCTAAAACTCTCCAATTGAGAATGTCATTTAAGACCTCATTCATAACAAGATATGTTGAAAAGTAAAACTGTTGTCCTTTTTACTTCTTGTACACATTTTCAAAAATTACAATACACAGTGAATTCATCCACAGAAGCAGTGGTTGATGTAATATGTTCTCAGCGCTACTATTAGTTTATGAATACAAAGTGTCATTCTACCAACCTTCCGTCTGTAGCCTTTGTCTATTGAACAGCTGAGGGCTTGGGTTTAATGAATATTTCTATGAATTTATTTGTTCTGCTACAGCTGAGACTCTAGTAAATTTGCAAACATACTTCCTATAGCAAAAAAACACCTTGTATCTTTAAAATTATAAAAAAACAAACAAATTAAATCCCAACACTGTGCAAAACTATTACTATAGATTCATGTAGGCCTGTAACCAAAACAGTATTAAATGCCTTACTCACAGACAAAACACAGTCCGTGCATTCATTTTATTCAAGGCCTTTACAAAGGAGATATTGGTCTTCAAATTGAGCTGCCCAAGCAAATAATGTCATTCTTCACTGAGACAGTTTGTCCACATTGAAATGGGGTATTAGATGAGAGTTAACCATATTTATGAATATGTAGCTAATTTAGAACAAAGCAAAAAGCATGTGTTTTAAAAGACCAGTGCAGTTTGTGCGACACTGTTACAGTGCCTTCCAAAAATATTCATACCCTTGAAACCTTTCACATCACTTCAGTGTGTTTTATTGAGATTTTATGTAATAGACCAACACAAAGTAGCAAATAACCACAAAGTAGAAGGAATAAATAGATTGTACTGAACATCTCCTAGAATACTCTTTGTTTCCTTATCTGAAAATAGTATGGTGCAAGTGCAAACCTACCAAGACATGACTGTCCACTTAAACTGCCACTTTTCTGAATAACACTGTCCTTGCTCAAGTGTAACTCTGGATGAGCTGCAGAGATTCTTGGCTGATGTGGGAGATTATTCTGACTCTGGCTGAGCTACTTAGCAAAGTAGAACATGGGAAAAAAATGTCAATTAATCAATGTCAGCTGTAATTTAAGCAAATACAAGATTTAATTTAGTGGAGCTGTATGTGTAAATACTACTCCAACTTTTCAGATTTTGATTTGTTAAATATTTAGAAAAAACATATTTTCCTTAATCTTCAAAACTGTGCACTACTTTGTATTTGCCTCAAATTCAGATGAAACACATTTTTATTTGTGCTCGCCATTTGACAAATAATAAAAAGTTAAGGCAACAAATGCTTTTGCAAGGCATGGTGCCATCGACGGGTCTTGTCAAGGGAGGGACAACCAGCCCTCCAAGTATTAAATTATGGGCAAGAGTATTGTTTTTCAAAATAGGCATGTTTGTTGATGAAAAATGTAGGCCTAATTCTTTTAAGTTATATCAAACATTTTTTTTACCTATTTCTTTCCAATGGTCCCCTCCCAAACAATCCTAGACACAAAATGATTTGGCAGCTGACACAACTTCTGATGTCGAGTTCATTAAGCCGTTCCAGTTAAGGATAAAATTCTTGGGGTGCCACAGGCAGAGAAAGGAAAATACACACCGTCAATCTGTACCTAGTCCTTGGGTCAGACAGACACTCCATCACTTTGATGTAAAGAAACGAAACCGTGTCTGTCACCTGAGAAAAGCCGCAGGTACAGCCTACCTTCGGTTTGCTCTCCAATCCACTGTTACTTACAGACTACAGCAGTACTTCTCATTTCTGTGTCCTTTGCTCTAATGGTGTTAACAACATTAGCAGTTTATGTCAAATATGTGTATCTTTGCTTGTGAAAGTTAGGGTGGTAAACATTCCAGTAGGTAACTTTTGGAGGCTGGTAAACTTTAATGACTGTGCTGCCTCTTACTTGCTATAGATTGAGGTCACCACCAGGCGCATCCTCACCGCTGCACCTGAACATCAGACTTGTGGCTAGAGGTGAATGAAATGAAGATACTGCTGTAGAACTTCAACAGCTAAAGGAAGGTTCAGCACATGGCATTTGGAACTCGAATCTAAACATGTCACACAAGCAAAGCCTAAAATACAGTTTGGACCACAGCAGGTATGGAAAGTCAAACATGCCACAATTCAGTAAATTATAATTTCCCCAAATTAATAAATATACATGTAAAATATTAATTTATTTTTTATCTCTACCTTACAAATCAAAACCCTTACAGAGGTGCTAGTAGAGTGTTGGTGCAGGTTAACCAGTCAGGCACTAGGGTTTATTTAGACCCAGCAGCAGTATATCACAGGAAGCAAAAAACAATATTTTTATGTATAACCTTTACCATTTATTTGATTTAAATATATTTTACTGCATTGAGTAATAAATCAAAACCTTATATATGGAAGAAAAAGTATTTATTACACAATTCAAAATATTATATATAACAGTGTACGATAACAATTCAATAACTTGAATTATTTATTTTTGGAATTTGTGTCATTGTTAGCTTTCTACGAAAGAAATATCCTATAGGACCTGTTTTAAGAACAGGAAATTAAAACAAATACGGTAGGCAAAAGTATGCAGCAGATAAGATGGGGAGGAAGGGAAAAGGAGAGTAAGGGATAACATGAAATGAGAAAGAAAGCCATAAAATGCAGTATCAATTATGTTTTGAAAAGGTAAATATAAATTAATTTTCTACTAGTTACAGAATGTCATGGGTGGGGGCCCATCTCTGACTATTTTGTCCTGGGCCCAGGCAAGGCTGTCAGCTGGCCTGGTGCCATCTACTGACATCTTGTGGTCATAACGATGAAAAAGAAGAAAATAAAAAAACCCACCACCTTCACTGGTTAATTTGAAAAACAAAAATAGGACTTTCAAAGAAGTTGTTCATTTTAAAATCCAGTGAAGAATGTCTGCCTTAATTGCATATAATGTACAGTGCATAAAACCTTTTTTGCATATTTAAATTTAGAGTACAAAACGCTTAATTACATAACATTCCATCATATAGTACTTGTAATTTAGTATTCTATAAAATAAACATAAATAAATTAACTTATCACACAATGCCGCTCAGAGACCCCCAGAAAAAAAAACTGACCGGCTAAGGACAAGAGAACCCAAACCTACACTTCTTTTTTCTCTGTCACGATTGTTCCTGCTGTGTTTATGGTAGAAAGTTATATTCAGAGGACAACAGTAATGTTATGCATCTGGTGGCAATTTGATCACACCTGGTGAGAGTGTTTTCTCCAGAATATCATTGGTGCTAATTGAGTTGTGAATGATGTACTGAGATGACAGAGACACTGCGTACAAACAATTAAAAAATTGGAGGCAAAGCACAGTCACTGGATTAGGGCCTATGTGAACTTATGTCAACAGCTGAAATTCACTGCAGCATATGATAAACTAGGAAGACAAATTAATTTGCATACTAAAACTTTTTAGTTGAAGAGGCAGTAATTATGTCTGCATTCTACAAACAACAAACTAAACCAAGCTCAGATCTGTGAAGGTCACAGCAGCTGTCAGAGACAAAAGTAGATTAAAAAAGTTTTAGCACACAACTAATACATTTTAGTATTCAGCACTATCTTTTTTTAATCAGAAATACCTTCTTCCCTCTTAAAGAATTCATTTCTAAATGTGTGACAGCTGCCTTCATTTTTAATTGGACCCAAGGTGATAATAAGTGAAAGCATAGGAAGTGTCATATCTGCAAGCCAGTCCCTGCCTTCACAGAAAGAACAGCAGGATCAGGACAAAGGATCGGTAATATTGCATTTTCTCTTATCTCATCATGAGGTGTGGCACGCATAACCAGCCAGAGGATCATACCTGAGTGGTCTCCATGAACAAACATCACTGGGAATCCACATAGTTTGGATAGCAGCATCCCTAAATGCACATGCAGAGTTATCCAGCTACTTGCATGACATTTCCCACTAAGTCAGATGGCTTTTCTCTGTGTCAGTATTAACTCCACGCTGTGACTGTCTAGAATATAATGAGTTGCGCATTGGAGGGAACTGCACAAATGTGGAGTTTCCTGCTTCCAGCAGAGAACAAAACATGAAATAAATCCTTTTTGAAAACTTTAGTTGTTGCCCTTTGCTGATAAACATATGTGAATTCCTCAAATACTCAAAGACTTTGCTGAAACTCAAATAAAGAAGGTAACAGGCCCTTAATAAACCAAATCTGCATTACAGGTACCCAAGGTTTTTTAACCATGTAAACTAAAAATTATAGACAATGCTTTGCAAAAATATTTATATCCCATTTTAGATATGTCACATACCAAAACAAAGTAGGGCATCATTTTGGAGTAGAAGGATACAGATGCATGGTTTTGAAAATGTGGTGTAAAACATAAAAAAAAAAACTATCTGAAAAGTGTGCCATGCATTTAACCCTGTGAGTCCATACTTTGTAGAACTATCTCTCACTGTAATTACAGCTGAAAGTCTTTGGGCCTATGTCTCTATCAGCTATGGCCATCTGGAGACTAGATTTCTTGCTTGTTCTCATTTGTAAAACAGTTTAAGCTTAGTCAGATTAAATGGAGAGTATCTGTGAGCAGCAATTTTAAAATCTTGACATGGAATCTGACTTGGATTTAGATGCAGACTTTAGCTGGGCCATTCCCACATAAGACTATGCTTTTATCTAAACCATTCAATTGTAGCTCTACTGGAAAGTAGAACCACTATAAAGACTTTTGTAGCTTCTGTTTTTTGTTCCAGGATTGCCATTAATTTATCTCCTACCATCTTCCCATCAAAACTCACCAGAACACAACACTTTCATCCACAACTTTGCTATGTCCACTACATGCCCTATAACAAACTGCATAAAGGATCTTTTTAACAATGATTTTCTCTCGATATTCTTCCATAAAGATCAAATGCACAAAATAATTGCACTCTCAATAGATTATCCCACTTGAGCTGTGGATCTCTGCAGCTCCTTCAGAGTTACCAGAGTTATGGGCCTCTTGGCTGCTTCTCTGATTAATGCTCTCTTTGCCCGACCTTTTTTGTGTTGGTCTTTCACATGAAATCACAATAAATTGTGGTTGTAAAATGGCAAAATGTGGGGCGGAACATTTTGTCAGGCACTCTAAAGGCAACTCTGGTTTTAAATTCAGTACTATATTTGATTTAAGGAGCTACTTTATTGGAACTGTGAAATGCTGAGATCCATCAACACCTGGCTCTAACTATGAGATTCTCTGCCACTGCTGATAAAGTTAACTCAAGTACAAAAGGAATGGGGTCATATCAGGATTACTTCAGGGAAGATGATGATGAAGAACTTCAAAGTACTTGTTTCCATCACTGTAGCAACATGTTTCCACTCACAAAATACTGTAGAGAAATATATAATGGTGGTTTGATGAGGTAATTATGGCGATCATGGCTCACCTACTAATCCCCCTCATTAACCGCTGTTTACTGCATGTATTGTAATAAAATAAAGGTAATTAGACATTACCAGAATTGAGAGATGCAATTACCATTTAAAAATATGTTTCTTTGTCCTTCCTTTGCTAACTAAGGACTTGCTGAGCTAAGACGGGTTGGAGGGAAGACAAGATTTATTTATTTTTTTTTAATACTTAACAGGAGATTGAACAGAAGCTCTTATGTGTGTACTATTGTGTTAGAGTGGTTCTCCTGGGTCTTAATGACATTTAACATGGCTTAAAACAATGAAAGGTTTCTCAGCTATTCCAGAGAAATTACATTACGCCCTGCAGACACTTCCTACATGCACCCAAAGGGGTTGCCATGACACCATAGATCCTCTGATGTGGTATTATACAGACAAGCAGCAACATGGCGTTTACAGTTGATATATGTAGTTACTGTAGTTACAGGTTAGTGGGACTTCTGTGATTGAAATTTTTTTACTGAAGTGGTGTTCTTTTATAAGAATATTATAGTATTTTGTATTACTTTTACCAGCTGATTTTGTTTGCCTACTGCCTATTATAACACCAGTATTTCTTCTAAATTGAGAAGACAAATTCTGGAAAAAAAGACATGCTGCAAAACATGTCAGACTGGGGCTGAGGATCACCTTCCAGCTGGACAATGATCCTAGCCTTAGCTACAATGGAATGGAGTAGATTAAAGCATAATCATATGTTAAAATGGCCCTGTCAAAGTCCATACCTAAGTCCAACTGTTACTCTTCGAAAACTGATGTTTACTGATGCTTCCCAATCAATCATTTAGATTGTAGTAAAATGTGCAAAAAGTTCAACAGGCAGTTCTACAGTATGTTTTGCAAGGCAATGTAGTTTATTTATTGAGTATATATACTATAGTATAGTACTTAGGTACCACACTAGTTACATATATGATGTAATAAACAACCATTTAATTTGGCTTAGTAAATTTATTTAGATTAGGACTGTGTAATCCTGTCCCTTAACACAGACTTCACTGATATACACTAATGAAATATTATTGTAACACAGTTTGGTTAGCTGAAGGGTTGAATTTTAAGGCACTGAACATTAGATTTATTTTTCCATTAACACATAACGGCAAATTTTTACCACGTATTTGGATGTTGAAGCTTCTGACTTTCAAAGAACAAAAACAATCCAGCTGCCCTTTACTTTAATCAAAATTTTAAAAAAAAAATTATACTGATGTTCTGGGTAATTTCACTACTTTAAGGGAATTTGGACTGATGACGGCCCTGAGCTGAATCTTTTTCCTTTGCTGGTGGAACAGACACAACCGCAGGAAAGGAGTGTGCCATCTCTAGGCATCCTCACAAAACAATGATTCCAAGGGTACGCTCATGTAAACTAAGATCCAAATGAAAAACCAGTGATTTAATTTTATTTTGCTCCTTTCAGAGTTAAATACCATTTGGGGTGATTTTGTTTTAAAACACATGGAAAAAAGAAATAAATAAATATTAAAGAGACGAAAGCTTTTTTGTCTAAAACCCTACTTGAGCAGACACTGTTAATAAACTACCAGAATAAAGGAAATCACTTAAGTCATAAAGGAGAACATTATCATTAAATACTGGCATTGGCTGAATGCATTACCTCATGGAACATTCCTTTTCTGTACAATAATTAAACTCACAATTACAATCCTAAAAGGTATTAAAACATGTATTGTTAGACTTTCTTCAACTCCACAACACTTTAGTTGCTATGACTTCCATGAATTCGTAAATTTCATTAACATCACTGACAGATTTTACAGGTTTTAGCTTCAGACTGCAGGGATTGGTGAGAGAATAGCACTCCTGCTATTTAATGCTGAAGTCAAACAATGGAATCAGACAGCCCTGTCCACTTTGCTTTGGAGCAGTCATAAATATACATTTGTCCCATAATTGAGAACTGTGCAGCCACAGAGGAACTTGTCCACATTTGCATGTGAATACCTTTTTCTTTTCATTTTGTGTTTATTCAAAGTCTGCCTTGCACAACGATAACCCCAAACCTCCCATACTGCAATCTCTTCTAAAGAAATCATTCCAATCCTGTGTAACATTTTTTGTCTAAATCAGCTGGACTAAAACCAACTATCCATTCAACAGCTTCTGGAAACTCAAAAGTGTGAAACTCCTCTGAAAATAAAAGAAACCCACTTCTGGGCATACAAACAGAACCGACAAATAGAAATGAAAAATATGTTTTTGTTTCAGTTTCAGACATCATTAACACCCGAATATGTAGTAACATTGTAATCATTTTGTGCATGAGCCCAAAAGATGAGCAAAAGGCATTTTTTTAACAGGCGCTATTAGAAAAAAAGTTACACAGAAAGGGTAAACAATTCAATTAAACAACCACTGTGAATGCAGCTCTATGAGGTAGCACTGGGCTAGTGGTAATAATTAATATAAAGCCCTCTATTCCCTGATGGAAGCAGAGCCAGGCTAAGATCTGTTTGGAAATAGAGGAGGGCATTTTTAAATACATTTCAGCACCATTCAAAATTTTTATGTTTTGTCTTAGAGCTTCTCTGGGTACTTGACTCTCTGCTGTTGTTGCAATAAACCCTTTTTAAGCAGGAAACCAGCAAAAGTTCTTTACAAAGCCAACTTGTCAATTCGTTTTTAATGTTTCAAACAGAGCATTTGACTTGGAAAAATAATTAAATTTATGTTAACACAAACTGGATTCATTGAGGCAATATTACAATGGCAAAAAGTGTGAAATGACCAAATTTCCAAGTACTCTCTGATGCAGACAGGCTCTCTTAAGTTTGTAGTTTAATGATGCTGTAGTAGTAGTAGTAGTCCTAAAACTAACTTTGTTACTGATAAGAATATTATAGCTTGTTGTTGTTCTGCTCTTTATAAAGCAAAGCCGAAACTAGCCGTTAAATAGTTGGGCTCTGTGCTCGGGTAGCGAGTTTTCAGCTGACTCCCTGACAGACATGCCGCTCAGATGACAACTTTAGTAAATATTATATTTAATTATAAGAATAATTATTATTTTATAGTTGTAAAAGTATTGCTTATAATTAAGGGAAAAGTGCAAATGCCTTTTATCAGCAAGCTGCAGCAGTATGTGGGGAAGTGCAGTGCTGCATTACTCTATCCTCAATAGAGACAGACAAAAGTTGTGACAGCACTTTCTCTGGGATTTCTTTTATTGATATTTAAGCTGAAAAATGATGACAAATATGAATGGTTTTAAACCTCTAACTACCCCAGTTAGTGCCCATACCCCAGTGACTAGAGTTGGTGTTATTGCTTGAAGAGTTACAAACATCAATTATATATATATCAAAAATTTCACAAATTCTTACAGTGGCATTTGCTAGGTTGGGTTCAGAAGGGATTCAAAACCTTCAGCTGAAAAAAAATGTACTATTGAATGCCATGGAGGCTGGAAGGGAAGAAACATCTGCATACAGCAGCATGTGCAGACAGCAGATCCTTTGGTAGACACCATTATGAGATTTCAAAGACTGTAAAAGGGATACAGGCAAAAGATGTGGAACTAACAAGATGAAGACATACCGTCAGTGATGCATAAATATGAAAAAGAAAGTCTTTTTTGTTTCAAAAAGCCCTCTTGAAAGTAAATGCAATGCTGATGAGAGGAAATGGTTCTTTCAGCTCAGTGTAATATTATCAATCAAGAAGTGATTCGGTGTTCAAGTTGAAAAGGAAATTGCACTTAAAGTTATTAAAAAACATACATTTGATAAGAACTTATGACATTTTCTTTAGCGTTGCATGCACAATTAAGGACAACTTTAATTTTAAAATGTCACTATCGTTTTTTCTAAGTACATAAAAATCCAACTTTTTCAGATCTCAGTCTGGATGCATGAAAGATGGGCTTGGGATGATTGAATTTACTGCAGCAAAACTCTTCATTATGTCTAAATGACAGCTAAATTGGACTTTCAGCACAGCTAGATTCATTCAAACAACTATATCAGATATAAGAGGCATCACTTCCACACAGGAACCCACAGGGGAAAACGTGATCTTTTCTGAGTGCTTCCAACAAGCATGTGCAGCTATTGGCAGGTTCCCCGCTCTTATGGAAATTCTAGTTAGGCATTACTTGGACTGCCAATAGCTGAAGAGAAAAAAATGAAAGAAAGTATCTAAACCTAATGTGTCAGGGGAACAAAGCTCTCATGGGGAACAGTGTACACAACCAATAGTGGATTATTCAAAGTGCTTTTCTTAGGGTGCTTCGGCTTCAGCTGCCCCCCGTAGATCCACAGAAGAGGAGCCATTCCTACTGGCTTATACTGTAAAGCGGGTCTGAATTGTCCATCTGGATGGTTTATTTATCTATCCAGGAGAATAACTGTCCATTCATTCTTTGAAATACATTGCCACAAAATTTAAGTTTTGTTATATTTAATTTTCCTTTGCAGTTGTCTTTGCTGAATATAAGAGATAGCTAATTTCAGAATTTTCAGCATTTCAGTGTTTGACTGTAGCTCAACATTATTTTTATGTTAGATCTTCATTTATTCATTTAGAGTAAATGTTTTTTTTAGTACACTTTAGGTCTTTTGCATGTTAGGAATTTCTGTAGTTAGATTTAGATTTGACTTAGATACAGATTATTTGTGTAATTTGTATGATTGTGATAGTGGCTTGACTATTTGCAGCAAACATGCACAAAGCAATCAGATGGAAAATTTCCAACAAGAAAAATGATTAGACTCATAGCAGTTTAAGTATGCATGTTATTCATTTTCTGGCTAAAACATAGGACTCAATCTCTTGCAGCTGGAACCTGCCCATGGCAGCAGCATGTCTCTGATGTTTGTCATAGTCTTATCCATCTGAGTTGCATTTCTCAGGAACAAAGCCAATTAGACTGGATGAAAATACTTTCGAATTCAAATGGGTATCTATTAAAATTACTTGTTCAGCATGGTGTTTACTACGGCAGCAAGTCAGCCTGAAACTCACTTCTCCGTGTCAGTAATATTTGTTTACTATTTTCATCGTCCACTTTCTGCCTCTGCAACATCCAGTGACCTGCGTGTTCAGATGTTGTTTTTAGGATGCTTTTAGAAAACATAAGATTTTGTGAAATCCAGCATTGAAAACTGTGAAAGTCTTTATCCTGTGGTTTTCGTAATTATAACTGTACAGTTGTTGAAAGGAAATGGTACTTCTAGCTATGAGATGGTTACCAGAATCCAGGTTTACCAAAGTTTTAATAAGTTGTGGTATTAAAAAACAAAATAAATCTTAAGGTCCTTTATGTGAGATGCTAGAGAAAGTGCCAGAGTGAGATTTCTCCAGCTGTATGTAGCATAGAGTGGCTTGGGGCTCACTCTCCCCCATCTGTTGCTGCACACCGGGAGAAGGAGAGCCACTAAGCATTTCCTATGTTTATAACAGAGACCATATAGGCAGCTTGGAAATATTTCTGTATGTAGAAAATCCAGCCAGTGATGGTGTGGAACCTAGAAGGAGCTTCCCATCAGTTTCATCAAGGTAACAGTTTTAAATTTGGCAAACTGTGAGTGGCATGTCTGTTTAGCAGCTGACTGCAGGTTGGTTAGCCCAATTAATTAACCAGCTAATATAGGTTGTTGTACTTGGATTACTTTATTAGGAGAAAAATATGAAAACAGGGTTTATTCTACTTTTTTGCTTAAATTCGTGTATTAATATCAAATTAACAATTAATGTATGTCATATTATTATAACTGTAACAATGAATAGTTTCTATAATTTTGCCAGCAGTAGGAATTATTGCAGCATTTCTGCTCTAAATCAAAGCTGATAGAACGTGTCACGCATTTTTCTTTAAAATTTCTGTTTAAATATTCTAACACCATGTCAAATCTAGCCAAGGTTATACCATGGGAATTTTACATTAGCCCATGCTGATTTCAACGAGGAAAATTGCATTTCAAAATGGTTTCAAGACCGTTCTCACTGAACTGTTGCTTTGTTTAACTATCAAGGACTGTTGTGAGGAGAGACACTGCCTGCTAAACTATAGCTTCTCTGTTCATGCATTAATCTGAATGACATGAGACAAATTTCTACCAGATGGAGGTGGACTGTGAGTAAAACTTACAATCCACTTTGCCTTATTAGGTGACTGACTGACATGTTCCAACACAAACGTTCTGTGTCCATGTGTTTATTTCCAGTGCATGCGCTGTACAAGAGCCAGCAAGCCCCCGTATTCATGAGACCAAGCTGAGCTTAGTGGGCAAGCGAGCATTTAAGGCTCTTACTGAAAGACCTTGACTGCAAGACAAGATAGTAGGAAAAAAGTAATTTGCTGCACCCACTAAAAAATCCAGTCCCAAGAGCAGCTGAGAGAGGTTTGAAGATTCAGGAAAGTATTTTACTGGTTGCTGTTTCTATTTAATTTAAGTGGTTGTGCATATATGAAGAGAGAGCTTGGAATGTATTCCAGCCATGCAATCTGTAGTTACTTCTGCCCATTTCTGGCCTACTTACTCTGAATGCAAGCCAAAAAAAATTGTCAGAAGTTAGCCGATAAGAACTAAAACCGAGATAGATGAACTAATGACAGTCAAAGACAAAGAACTGAAGTCTGAGGCTTTAGTTTTATTACAAAGCAACTGATACTTATGTTTTTTAATTGTGTTGTGTGCATCATACATAAATACAAGCAATCATAAATACCATCTTAATGGTATATATTCAAACTAGTCCAACTACACTAAATCCATGAGTAAAAATAAGTAGAGCTGAGAAATTTAAGGTTGCTGCAGTCAAAGCCTTGAGGAAAGGCTAGGTGAAGAAGCACAACAGGCCTCAGAATAAGCTCCAACTCTGATGAGTATAGATCCTGTTTACCAAGAACTCTTCCAACTCGTCTTCTACTCTCCCTGATGCCTTACTGCCATCAAGACAGGACTGTCTGTGGCTAATTACTGTACAGCTACAAACAAAGCAATACTTCCCTATTTTCCCCGGTCATGTCCCATTACTCGGGCTTAGTTCCCCTATTCATATTTTTCTTGACAGGTGCATCTCACCATGGAGAACAAAACTGTGTTCGAATCAGCAGGCAGAGGATGTTGTAATTAAGAGGTGTACCTCTGGGCTCACACGTGGCTCAGTCAAGGTGAAAATGACAGTAGGGGTGGAGTTTTATTGAGTACAACAGGGTACCTGTCAATAGCTGTGGCACTTGGCACGGCGTTCAATGCTTTCATTTATATTTCAGTCCAGTGTTTGTGTCTCTACATGATCGTGCATCTGCACATGCTTACCTCTTACCTTCCTCATCTTGAAAAACCCACATATTCACAATTATAGGAGCAGAGGGAAAAGAAGCTAACTGTAAGTGTTAGTGTGTGCACGTGATGTTAAAGTGTATGTGAGAAAGGGAAAAGTGGGTAGAAAATAGAAGCCTGAAATAAGACAGCAAAGATGAGATGGCACAGATTGATATCGCAATTACCAACAAAGCTATCCCTCAGTTATGAATACATCTCCATACATTAGAAGAAGGTTGCTCCCTTGCCATGGTCTCTGCAGCTAGTCCTGCAGTAACTCATACACAACAACAACCCACGAAAGGGTCATCATAGTGTTGTCACTTTACAATAATAATAATAATACATCTGTCACGACTCAGCAGCAATAAAAAATTCATCTTGCAGGCAACGTGGTTTACATTTTGTCACATTATAACCACAAACTTCAAGGTATTTTGATGCAATTTTGTGTGATATTAAACACAAAGAAGCACATAACATCAAATTAAAAAAGGGAATGTTACATAGTTTTCAAGTTTTCTTAAAAATCGAAAATATTTCATCTAAATTTGTATTCAATCCCCTTTCCTCTGAAACTCTTAAATAAAATCAGTGCAACCAATTGTCTTCATAAGTCATCAGTCAGTAAAGTACACCTGAGTGTAATTAAATCTTAGTATAAACACAACTGTCCTGTGAAGGCATCAGAGGTTTGCTGGAGAACATTAGTGAACAAACAGCATCATAAAGACCAAGGGACACCGCAGACAGGTCAGGGATAAGGTTTTTAATAGGTTTAAAGCAGGTATTCATTTATACAAATTTGTACACCAAGCTCTGGAGAACTGCTCTATCCATCATCAAAAAAGGAGAAAGTATGCCAAAAATACAAACCTACAAAGACATGGCCCCCAACCTTAGTAAGAGACTTGATAAGAAGAGCATTAATCAGAGAAGTAGCCAAGAGGCCTGTGGTTACTTAGGAGTAGCTGGAAATAATCTGTTGACACAAGAACTATGGGAAGAAGAATGTCATTATTACAAAAAGCCATAAGAAGCCTTGCTTGCAGTCTGGAACATCCCATGTAGGGGACACAGCAAGCACAGGGAAGAAGGTGTTCTGGTGAGATGAGACCAAAACGGAACATTTTGGATTACATGTAAAATGCTAGGCATGACCTGAAACGAACACTTCACAAAACTGTATAAAAGATGGTGGTAGCAGCATCATGCTGCGGCGATGCTTTTCTTCAGCAGACACAAGAAAGCTGGTCAGAGCTGATCAGAAGATGAATGGGGCTAAATACAGGGCTGAAGTGATGGCTCGCTTTCTAACAGATTACCAGCCATTAACATACAGCCAGAGTTACAATGACACGGTTTAGATCAAAACTATTTCATGTGTTAGCATAGCCCAGACCTAAATCCAACTGATAGTCTGTCGTGCAATTTAGTAATGAAGAATGAACAAAAAGAAAATAATTCTCTAGATGGGCAAAGCTGGTGGGGACAAAAGGTTGTAATTTGAAACCTAAATCCAAAAAAGAATCTGTGGCCAGACGCAAAGATTTATGTTAACAGAACTATCCAAACCATCTGACTAAGCATGCACTATTTTGCTAAGCTAAGATTTAGTAGAAAATCCAGTCTCTTAATGTACAAAGTTGGTCATAACCCTAAAAGACTTGCAGCTCTAATTAAAATAAAAGGTGGTTCAAAAAAGTATTAACTCATGGGAGCTGAATACAAATGCATGTCACACATTTTTTCAGAATTTAATTTGTAAAAAATAAAACAACAAAAAAAGAAGAAAAACAGGTATCATTCTCATTCATATCCTCAATCATTTAGTAGTTTGTGTTGGTCTATTACAAAAAATCTCAATAGTTTGTAGCTGTAACATTATAAAATATGAAAAGGTTTAAATGGCATGAACACTTTGCGAGGCACTGTAGATGCACTACAGGAAACAAAATGAGATGGAGAGGAAGATCAGCTTTCTTCTCACTGTTCTGACATCTTTAATGTTTACTGCAGTCCCTGATCTTTAGGAAATGTCTCAGTGGATTATCCAATAACCATAAACGTGCCCAATCACCACTCTCAACACAGATGGCCACATGGATCATTGGGGAGCAGCTTACGCAGCCATAGCTTGCTACAGTGAGGTTCAAATGACTGGCTGTCGTGCATACTTTCTTTCAGCTTGCAAGTAAATCCAGTTACAGTTAGCCTATAATTTATGCAGAGTGAGGACCATATGCTTGAACAGCGAGACAACAGGCACTGCGATATATGGGAGGGGGATTTTGCATAAAAATGCAATGCTGCTACCAAATGGGCTAAGAGTATACATGGAGGCATGCAAGCATTTCAAACACCTCTGTGGTTCAAAACACATCAGACAATGAGAACAAAAAGGGAAAAAAAAGGGGGAGAATGAGAGAAATCAAAAAGGAAACAACCTCTGAAATAGACGATAGATGTGCACTGGAGGACGAGCAAATGGAAATGTAAACCATGGGAAAATGATCCAGTGCAATTTGGATGTCTGCCGCAGGCTCAAAGCTATGCTCCATGAGAGGTGTGCAAATGAAAAATGTGTTTGTGTTTGACCACGTGTGTGTTTGTGTACACCGTACAAATGCAAGGACTATAAGTTCTTACATCAGGTGCTATAGGACAGTTTGATGACAACATGACTGACATATGGAAAGTGATATCCTTGCGGGGAAGGGGGCGATCCTGTCCAACATATCTGGTCCTGGTGGTCATAATGGAAAGGCTCTGGCCTGTAATCTAATACTAAACCCCCACTTTGACAAAGATCAGTACAGGTATCTACATAAATCAGGACATCTCAGAATCATAAAATACCTTCAATCTCATTAATGGTACAAAACCACACAAGGTGACACAGACTGATGCTTTAAGTACGACTGGAAATCTCTGTTTCTAAGGACTTGCAGGAAAAGGGGATAAAAATGGAAAAGATAGAAAGAGGGTGGGGAATGAGAGAGAGACAGAGAGAAAAAAAAAAAAAGAGTAAGACCAGGATCAGGCACAGTTAAACACTGCCATCTGCTGGTCAATGAAATAACATCCTGTGTGCTTTGAAGCTGAGGCTAATGTGTTTCAACAGCTGCACCTTAGACCACCTGTTTGCACTGATGCACACAAAGCAGATGTGACACACAAAGGCCACTGGACTCAGCTAAACCTGACATAATAATAAGGGAAAACTTCCAAATTCAAAGATGTAATAGTTTATCCCTGCACAGAGACAAATTTAATTTGCTGGTTGAGGAAGAAAAATGAAAGCTGAGGACGAGGCAATCATCTTGATGCAATCACAATTATGTAAAAAGACAACCCCATCTATTCCCCACGACTCTTGGCTCATGTAATCGAAGGCAGCAGCAGAGGGATAAAAGGAAGCTCTTCTATAACTCATACTTATGCTGACAGGCTTTTCCTACCTCAGTTACATTCCACAGGTCACAAAGGACCTCTTCTGTTTTTTTTAAAGAAGCTTCTGTGAGAGGTACTTACTTTGCTGGTTCCTGCTACTCAGTGTTGACGACTTTGACGGACATATCAAAAAGTGTGAAGCAGCAGAATGGATTACAAGTGCCAATATGAAAAAGCTCCACCAAACACTTTCTCATTTGACTGTACAAAGATAAAGGGCACTCGAAGTGATATAAATATATAAATAGCACGAAGATAAGAAAATAGTTTTGCATATTAAAATATTCCCTGCAGCTGTGTCAGTAGTTATGTCTGCTTGTCAATGCTCACAAATAGAGCAAAGAAAAATACTCATTTCTATTTGACCTGCACTAAAATCTCAGTGCAGTTCATATTTTTACAGTGAACTTGTGACTTATTTCAGACGCTTCTAATCCAATACAGTTGCAACAATGTATGTGAGTGCTGCAGTGTGCTTTCATTAATGTTCCCTGAGGGCCTTTACTCCGTCAGTCCTACCACTGAGCTCATATCCTGTTTAAACATGACTGGACGCTTCCTAAATAGGAAACTCAAATGCTGTTCTACCAAAACAAGACAATATTACAAACAATAAATTCTATCATACGATTATCACTACTATTTTTATAAAGCAGAAAACATATTATAACATATTATTACATATTATAACAAACAATGGCTTAAAGTGACAGATTTGCTTACTTGAATGTGCCGTGGTCACTACAGCTGACTGCTATTCAAAAGTCATTTTCATGTATTAGTGTGTGTGTTCACGGTGTACCTCCCTGCACCAGTCGAAGACAATAACACTTATTATCTCTTCATCAAAGCAAATATATGAGATACCAAGAAGGTCAACGACAACTTGTCACAGTGTGGTAAACTAATTTTTCTATTCCTTACTCGTCCTAATAGATGTTTGTATAAGATTGTATTGGACTTATTTTATTTCATTGGAATGATTCTCATTTCCTTTACATTTCATGGACAATATTTTTGTTAATTTTATAGAAATGGTTGTTGCTAAAATAAAACACACATCTATAGAAGGTGGAAGGGAGGATCTGAAGAGTTGAGATCAAAGAGCTAAATAAGGAAGGTCAGACAAGAGTATGTAGAGACAACAGGAGTCATGAACCATGTTCATTTTTCTCTATACACTGAACAGTATTAGCAAACTGTTAAATGTTAGTTTAACAACATGTTTTACATTATTTATATATTGTTTCTAAAAATATGTTTCTTCCTCTTGTTCTTCGCATGTAGTGTAAATGAGGGACTCATAAAAACTTCTTTAAAAGTGATTGTATAAGGAAATGATTTTTGATAAACAACAATTTCTCAGTAAAATTAGCAAAATGTATTAAGGAGACACACTTAAATAATGGGAAAAAGTAGGGCTGTCCAAAAAGATAAAAATCACGCTTGTGTTTAACCTGATCAAGTATAAAGTGAATTTGTAGATATGATTTGAAAACAAATCATATTTATGGTCTAAACAATAAAAAATAGCCTTTTATTGTTGCAAAAATATCTACAAGGTTTCAAACTCAATGATTCTCCGTGAGTTTAAAGCATTTGTTCTCAAAAGGATGGTTTTCAAATATCAAATGAGAAGCTCTTAAAGGTAAAAGGTGGGCTAAGGTTAATGTCAGCCTCTCTGTTATATGTCAAATAATGCTAAACCTGAGCTGAAGCTGACCTCCCTTGTTGCTCTTAATAGATCCACTCCCTCAGACTTCTATGTGGACTTACTTAAAACTAATTTCCGGTGTAATAGAAGAAAAGGTAAATGAGGTCATGTCATTTTTCCTGTTCTTACTTATAAACCCTTTTGTGGACCTGACTTTGAGCACAGCGTTTAAAATTTTTTTCCAGCTTTTAGTGTCAGAGACTGCACTGTCAAGGGGGCTGCAGGGAGAATTGGTTTTACATGCTTCCCTATCCAATCACACATAAGTGCTCCCTAAAAATGGGAAAGGGAACAAACTGAGTCCCAAGGATTTCTGCAAAAATAAAAGAAACTGTATTATGTATACTCTCCCCGTTTCCATAAATAATTTCACATTCGTAGAATAAAATTGGTTGGTTTGCAGTCACTGTTTCATTTAAACAAATGTTTGAATTTCTCGTTGACTGAAATGTTCCATAATATCTGAATTTAAGAGGCTGTAATGAACAGTGGTAACAGGGTAGCGAATGAATAAGTCCCCACTTATAGTGTCAGCAAAATAGTGAGAAGAGAGCACAGCTTGTCCAGGTTCCACACATGACAATACATGGGAATCTGTCAAATGTGAAGGTGCTCTGGTCAAATGAGGCCAAAATAGAACATTTTGGCTGCTATGTGTGGAGTGAAACTAACACTGCACATAATCATGAACACATTATCCCCACGATGTAACATGGTGGTGGCAGCATCATGCTGTGGGAATGCATTCCTTCAGGAAGAACCAATAAACTGGTAAAAGCTGATGAAAAAATTGATATAGCTAAATACTATGAGGGGTCAAAGTATCAAAAATTACCTTAAAATGAATTGAAGGTGTGAAATACTGAACATGGTCAAATTGAGTGCTGTGATTAATTTCGCCTCTGTGAAAATTAGAATCCCTGCATCTTTAGGTCATTAAAATTATAACATGGTAAATATTAATGTTATAAATATTAAGGTTATCAAATCTTACCACTTTAGTTTTATAACTCATCGCCTTCACAGTGTAATTTTTGTTACTTCCGGTAGAACGGAATATGGCAGCAGCCCCAGCGCGACAGCGAAGTTTTGTAGTCCGCAACCCACAATTTCCTATGATTCAATGCGGGTCAAATTGGATTGGTCGAGCTCGGGCAGCAATGGCGGAAGATGGTGTCAGAAATTGTGAATAAAAATGTAAATAATACACTTTCTGTGACCCCAAATAAACTGTTCAGATGTTTTTAGACAAAATGTTGGTTTGTTGAACTCAAATATCTACTCGGCTTATTAAGATTCCAATTTAAAAAAAGAGGTTCGGCGTTTCTCGGCGCCACCTCACTTCGGCAGCTGTCAGTCAACCGTGCAGTGCTCCCTCCCTCTTCCGGAGAAGGCGCCTGATTCCCAGCTCATTGTATTAAAGAGAGACTTACAGGGGTTGGACAATGAAACTGAAACACCTGTCATTTTAGTCTGGGAGGTTTCATGGCTAAATTGGACCAGCCTGGTAACCAGTCTTCATTGATTACACATTGCACCAGTAAGAGCAGAGTGTGAAGGTTCAATTAGCAGGGTAAGAGCACAGTTTTGCTCAAAATATTGAAATGCACACAACATTATCGGTGACATACCAGAGTTCAAAAGAGGACAAAGTGTTGGTGCACGTCTTGCTGGCGCATCTGTGACCAAGACAGCAAGTCTTTGTGATGTATCAAGAGCCACGGTATCCAGGGTAATGTCAGCATACCACCAAGAAGGACAAACCACATCCAACAGGATTAACTGTGGACGTAAGAGGAAGCTGTCTGAAAGGGATGTTTGGGTGCTAACCCGGATTGTATCCAAAAAACATAAAACCACGGGTGCCCAAATCACGGCAGAATTTAATGTGCACCTCAACTCTCCTGTTTCCAACAGAACTGTCCGTCGGGAGCTCCACAGGGTCAATATACACGGCCGGGCTGCTATAGCCAAACCTTTGGTCACTCATGCCAATGCCAAACGTCGGTTTCAATGGTGCAAGGAGGGCAAATCTTGGGCTGTGGACAATGTGAAACATGTATTGTTCTCTGATGAGTCCACTACTGTTTTCCCCACATCCGGGAGAGTTACGGTGTGGAGAAGCCCCAAAGAAGTGTACCACCCAGACTGTTGCATGTCCAGAGTGAAGCATGGGGGTGGATCAGTGATGGTTTGGGCTGCCATATCATGGCATTCCCTTGGCCCAATACTTGTGCTAGATGGGCGCGTCACTGCCAAGGACTACCGAACCATTCTTGAGGACCATGTGCATCCAATGGTTCAAACATTGTATCCTGAAGGCGGTGCCGTGTATCAGGATGACAATGCACCAATACACACAGCAATACTGGTGAGAGATTGGTTTGATGAACATGAAAGTGAAGTTGAACATCTCCCATGGCCTGCACAGTCACCAGATCTAAATATTATTGAGCCACTTAGGGGTGATTTGGAGGAGCGAGTCAGGAAACGTTTTCCTCCACCAGTATCACGTAGTGACCTGGCCACTATCCTGCAAGAAGGATGGCTTAAAATCCCTCTGACCACTGTGCAGGACTTGTATATGTCATTCCCAAGATGAACTGATGCTGTATTGGCCGCAAAAGGAGGCCCTACACCATACTAATAAATTATTGTGGTCTAAAACCAGGTGTTTCAGTTTCATTGTCCAACCCCTGTAGGTGGAGAGTCTGGAGAGTCAACTCTGGCGCTCTTCGCTTGTGACTCCCTGCGGCTCCACCCTGTGGTCAACAATATCACTGCCGTACTATTGAAAATGCATGCGAATGGCTATGGACTACAAGTACTCTGAAGGAAGTAACAAAATTTACACTGTTAACGCAATGAGTGATAAAACTGAAGAGGTAAAAATGGAGGCGCTAAAATCAAGGCAGTGAATGAAAGCATGTAACGTTAAATTTGATAACCTTAATATTTATAACATGAATATTTACCATGTTATCATTTTAACGACCTCCAAATTCACAGAGGCGAAATTAATCACGTTGGTTTTAAGGGCACTCAATTTTACCATGTTCAGTATTTCACACCTGACAGTCAGTCATTTTCTACCGCTTCTTCCATAGTGGGTCACGGAGGAGCTGGCGCCTATCTCCAACAGTCTAGGGGTGGTGGGCTGGGTACACACTGGACAGGTCGCCAGTCCATCACAGGGCAACACAAGACAAACCATGCACACACTCCTTCATACCTAAGGGCAATTTAGAGAGACCAGTTAACCTAACAGTCATGTTTTTGGACTGTGGGAGGAAGCCGGGGTACCCAGAGAGAACCCACGCATGCACGGGGAGAACATGCAAACTCCCCGGCCGGGAGTTGAACAGAGGACTTTCTTGCTGCAAGGCAACAGTGGTACCAACTGCACCACCGTGCACTCCACCTTCAATTCTTTTCAAGTTAATTTTTGTTATTTTGACCCTTCATAAAATCCAGATAAATCCGAGAAATAAAAACATATTAGACGCTGCAAAACATTTGAGTTTGGGGCTGAGGTTTATCTTCCAGCAGGACAACGACCCTAAACATGCAGGCAGTGCTTCAAAGGAATGATTTAGATGAAAGCATATTTATTGATTAGAGAGGCCTATATTAAATCAAGATCTAATACACCCAATAAATAATCTGTGGCAAGCTGTTTTGAACTTTTTTTCAGCAGGGATTACACTCACCTACCACACGCCTGCAGAAATACGATTAGCAGATTCAAAAATTCCATAAACTGTGTGAAATAGCTCAAACAGTAAAAGCCATTTGTCTGTGTGACACGGAGCGCGTCCATACATCAGGACACGACGTTGTCAAAGGACAGTCTGACAATAACTCACAAAGAACAGAGAGCATAACCTTAGAATAAATTATACATTAAGTAATAGAGCAGAGTCCATAGCTGGTAAAATGGCAAAGGTAGAGGAAGATATGCTTGTATGTCTGCATGTATTTAGCTACTAAACAAAATAGTGAAACAAAGGCAGAGCAAATGCAAAGTCATGCACACAGACTAAATGTGGCCACAAAGGCCATGCTTCATAGCTCAGTATATCATTTTATTAGTATTCCGAGGTCTGACGATAGTCTGTTTCTGTGGTAAGTTAGGAATTAAACATGCATCAGCTTCAGGCAACAGCAGAGGGCTTAGCAAAGAGCAATTTCTTTCATTTAACCACTGCTTGTCCAGCAGCCGCATGGCATCAAATTTTGCTCTTATTTGTTTTGCTTTTTTAAAACGCCACAGTTGTTTTGCTTGAAAATAGAGTTGATGTGATTATTCCAGGCTACAGTCTAGTGTAAAAAGATCAGGGTAGCGTGTTAAGAAGAAAGTGGAGACAGCAGTTCTCACAGCGGTTTCTAATTCTTCTGGCCTTTAAATGACTTTTGACTATGACATTTCATTTGCTTACGTCAAGGTTTTCACTCTCCTTACACAACATTTCCCCTCCTCAGCAGCAGCAGCTTGAATCACTAATGTTGGGTATTTGTATTTCCAAACTAGTACCACAAGATGTCATTCACGTTATTTAAAACAAGCAACACTGGTATTTAAAAAAAAAAACAAAAAAAACATTGAGGTCTTTTTAGTTTTAATCGTTACACAATGCTCTAAAGATTTGATGTCACAGCTGTAGCATTTTCATGTGTGAGCATGTGGTTGCATAAATTGTACTACGACAAACTGTAGTGAAAGTATCATTTCAGTATCGTTTCATTCAAAATTAAATCAATAAATAAATACTGCTATTGAAAAATTCTAAATAAATATTCCATGAATTAAATTTATATCCTCATGAAATAAAACAAAATAATTATGTTAAAAGAAATTTTCATCTTATTTTATTTAATTCATTTCAAGATTTGTTTAATTCACTTAAAAATGTATTTATTTATTTCATAATGCAGTTTTATTTTGTGACATTTTTAGAATCAGAATCAGAATCAGCTTTATTGCCAAGTTTGTACATAGAAACAAGGAATTTGACTCCGGTACACTTTGCTCTTTGGTTTTTGTTTTTGCACTACAGAATATACACATTTACAATGTACAATATACACATATATAAATAAATAAAAAGGTGCATTTGCAACATCTGTATGCATTATTATTATTGTGTAAAGCTACTTTATGTATTTCAGTGACTTGTACTTTTTAACCCCGTTTTTCATTTTAAGCTCTTTTTATTTCATGTTCTTATATTCAAATGAGGGGGCGGAGTTTTATCTGCTGGGTGGCGCTGGGACAGCAGGGCTGAGCTCAATTCGTGGCTGTGGCTGCCAGAAGACCAAAAATCCTGAAAAAAAACCTCCCAGCGAGAGCCCAAAAATCAGTCAGTCAGTCAGTGTGAGATGATGTGAAGACTGGAGCCTGCAAGTGTGTTAGAAGGACAGACCCGACCCGACTCACGTCGCAGTCAAACAAATATGTTTAAATTCTTGGAGCGGAATCTGGATGCAGTCGGGTTTGTGAATTAATTACCGACCACGTGCAAACGCATGTTGCTAATAGCAAATGAAAAAGAGGCTGGGGCACAACATCAGTTCTGTTCATTAACTTTATATGGGAGGTTTTCAAAGAGGGATCAGATCTCGAGTGCTACACATCAACTGTTCTGTCTTATGTGCTGTTCTGCACTGATGCTGTCCTACCCACTAAAACCATCAAGGTTTTTCCTAATCAGAAGCCATGGATGGATTGAACTGTACGGACCCTGCTCAAAGCCTGTGATGCTGCCTACAGGTCATCTGACAGGCTG
This sequence comes from Crenichthys baileyi, assembly GCA_036173005.1. Taxonomy (NCBI): domain Eukaryota; kingdom Metazoa; phylum Chordata; class Actinopteri; order Cyprinodontiformes; family Goodeidae; genus Crenichthys; species Crenichthys baileyi. The sequence continues at coordinate 126,978 of JAHHUM010003012.1, read as the reverse complement.
GCTTACAGTAATGCCCAAAGAGAGCTGAAAAAAGGAATACGACTGGCAACGCAGAGGTACAGGAGACGCATTGAGGAACAGTTCAATACCAACGATCCACGGAACATGTGGAGAGGACTCCAGACTATGGCAGCCTACAAGAGCACCAGGCAACAGATCAGTGATGATCCCTCTCTTCCTAATACATTGAACAGTTTTTTCTCTAGATTTGACATCCTTAGCAGCAGAGAAAATAATGAACCTGTTAAACTAGAGGAGCAATATCAGCCTCTAACTCTACAGCTCAACCAGGTGACTTCTTCTCTGAAGAAAATTAACCCCAACAAAGCCGCAGGACCGGACAGGTGTCAGGAAGGACTCAGGAAGGAGGTCATGTGCTGATCAGCTGGCAGGGGTCTTTTTAGACATTTTCAATCTGTCCCAGCAGTTTTCCACTGTCCCTGTCTGCTTAAGTCCTCCATCATAAACGTAAACGCAAAACAACAGTGGGCATAATGCAAACTATCAAGTAACTAATGACAACCCCAAAGTGATAACAAAAAGCAAAAAATAAAGAAAACTGACACTCAGATATTTAGGACTAAAATACAGTGAATACTAAAGGGACTCATTAAAACAAACCAAAAATATCAAATATTGGTACTAAAGGGAAACATGCTCTTACACTAAAATCTGTCAGTAAGAAATAAAATTCAGTTGTTTACTTGGGGTTTAATATAAATCATTTCTAAATAAAATATTTTCCTATAAGAATCAAGAATATTTTCTGCTACATCTTCGGTTTGCTTTAGTTGGTCTGATAAATCATGTAGACTGTAGGCCCTCTGCATAGACAGTTCTTAAGTGTATGATCCCAAATCTTTCAGTTGCGAACACAAAACTACATAAAACTAGTATGTTAGTGTGAAATAGTCTTCGCAAATTGTGTGAAGACTGTAAAGTAATGTAGTGTGTTTCCATCTTTAATCTGATCTGTTTGCTTTCTAAACCCATAGCCTGAATGAAACAGATAGAAATACCATTAAAGAGTGCGACATCTAGAATTAAGTTGCACGGATGAGAAAGACCGCAGAGAGAAACGTCAGGCATTTTGCAGCACATCCCCATAAAATTCCCTTCAGTGTGTTTTAGTATTTACTTCATAATGTCATAAACAACAGATAAAACATATCCAAAAAGAGAAAAAAATGTAAACTTTAAAACCACAAAGATTACAGTAAAACAGATGCATTGCTGAGCTTTTTTGCAGTTTCACCATGTGACTACAACTCAGTTTGTTGTCAATGTAAAATCTACAACACCTTGCAAATGTATTCATGCAGTTTGAACCTTTTCACATTTTTCAACACAAAGTACTCAACTGGCAGCAAATGTAAGCATAATAGTAAGAAGAATGCCATTTTTGAAAAAAAATGAGAAGAAGTTCTGTTTGCAGCTTGCAACAAGCCACGTATGGGACACCTCAAATATGTCGGGAAAGCTGCTCTGGTGAGGTGAGACTAAAATTGCTAAATTTTTACCCTGTTATTCAAAACTTCAACTTCAGACTGGGGCAGAGGGTTACCTTTCAGCAGGATCACTCTAATCATAACACAAGAGCTTCATTTAAGCATTTAATGAAAATCAGCAACACTTATTTAAAATGTTCTATATAGATAAATCTCTATGTGAAAAAAATGTCTGCTTATCCGCAATGAAACAAGATGAACACCAAGGGGTATAATTGCAAATCAGGAATGATGACAAATGAGATGGTCTTTTAGGGGTTTTTTTTGCTGTTTTTTGTCTTTTTCCGTGCAAGCTGCTACTTAACTGAGTCTAAATCTTAGCTATGGAGCATTTTTTTCTATTTCTATTTCAAGGTATATACATTAGTAAAAAAATGGCAAGTTACATTTAAACAGATATCAGAAATACATCTGTTTATTAGTTTTTTTGGCTACATCCACGTTCACTGTCAGCAACCGACCACTAGAGGGCAGTAGAGAATAATGTAAAAAAAGCTCAGTTTCAGCAAATCAAGTAGCTTCATAAAAAAATATTCAAAATAAAAAATAGGGCTACTATAAAAGTGGATTTAAAGATTGGTTAAATGTAAAAAAAACAAAAAAAAACAAATACAGTTACAATTTGAGCATAAGTAACTTATCTCTACAAAAAAGCAGTGGATGTCATGTAGAAATTTCGAGGAGAGTGACCCCCATGGTGATTTTGTAACAGTGGCCTTTCAGTTAAGTATTGTCTTAAAAAGGTTATGGTTTATTTAACAGAGATCAAGTGCAGTATTTTAAATGAAAAACAGAGTGACTTACATCAAACTCATTGAGGGCAGCAGCCAGTTCTCCGATGCCAGCATGGCCGTGCTTCTCGTCAGTGGGTGAGGTGGCCTGCGCAGCACTGGAAATGCCTCCTATGGCCTCCTGGACCTGCTTAAACACGTAGTCTCGGTTGGCACGTGTGGCCGCCACATCTGGGTGGCGCAGAAAAGCCTGAGAAGCCGTGTACAGCATAGTGGCGTTTTTCTTAAGAGCTCCACGTGCAGCTGCCATCTCATCCCGACACTGAGGGTCTTTCAGCTCCTAAGGAGGTGAAACAGTTCTCAGGTATCATTAAAACATATTCATATTTTGTAGAAAAGATTTATACAAATACACAAAAAGTGTACATTTGAAAAAAAAATATTAAATGCTAAAAATGCACAAGAGAGGAAGCATAAAAGCAGTTCCCCATCTTCTGTAAGAAGGATAAAAAAAATTCACGTCCCATTTGATGAACTGGTATTATTCCAAACACATAAAGCTAAAGCAGTGTCAGCAGACTGGCATCTGTGAAGCTAGACTGGCTGCAATTCAGAGCTTTACTCTGAAACAACTTGATAGCACAGTGGCTTACCAGCATGACCTTTGTAGTAAATAACCTCTAGAAACTTTCAGTCACATTTGTTACCACATAAAAATACTTTGAGATGCTCTTTTCAAAATCTACAAGCGCTTTGAGTGCTTTGTTGCTGAAAAGCGCTATATAAATAAACTTGACTTGACTTGACTTTCACTTTGAATAGATGCAATCTGAATCTTATAATGGCTCTGGGAGAGGTGTAGACATTTTGCCTAACTTCCCTTAATGATATCTGTAAGAATGCTTGACTAGATCCATTAAAAT
>JAHHUM010003012.1:0-120670 GCA_036173005.1 Crenichthys baileyi | reverse complement strand
GTTATTTTAATGATTAAAGAGAGTGTAGTTCACTACACCCGGACATTTATGATGATGTCTCTTTTCAGGATTTTCCTCCATGTCTCATTTATATGCTAATATGTGTGACTTGGTGATAAAAGCCAATATAGTGTGTGTGTGTGTGTGTGTGTTTTTGTGCGTGAAGATTTCTCAGCAAGTGGAACTCATTAGCTTTTAAAACGCTCAGCATATGAGGCTAAAGGCACATCTCAGCATGGTGTCTCTGTTTATCACTCATTTGGGATGCAGAGTGCAATTTTAACACAGCATAACCAACACCTACTGTATAATCCTTCGACCACAGAGCTATGAGGTCACAGGGTCAAAACTGAAACATGTTAACTGAAGCTTCGTTTTAGATGTGTTCAAATCACACAGGACTAAATGCACTTACAATCTTAAGGTGGGCCAGCAGCCTCATGACATCAGCCATGTCGGCAAGGATGAGTAGGCGGGTGACTGCAGACAGCAAGGCACGAGCAGCCCTCACCATGGTGCCACGCTTCACAGAGGAGCAAGGGTCATCAGCAAACTCGGACGAGGCTATACGCATCGTTTCTCCTGCAGGAATGGATGGAGTAAACAGTGCGATGAGCAGACGAGAAATCAGCGTTTGTGTATGTCAGCATGTGTTTATCCACTAAAATCACACATATATTTGTATTAGTTGCAGTTAGGGTGTCACAGCACACCAAATGAGATCACAGAATGTTACTTTAACTTGTCTCAATACTGTTTTTAACAATAGTGGTTTACAATACAAAGATGTTCACACCCAACTCACACACATTATTTATGTTTAAAATAAATATTATGAGCTAGTAAACCTCGATAAAATATAGTGTGAGGCAGGAGGAACAGAGTGCAACAGTGGAAGTGTCCGTGCTTTACATAAATAAGACCAGTACTGTTAGCTTTAATAATTTGATAAAGAGCAGTTCAGCTTTTGGTTACTAAAGTATTTCATAAAAAAATCAACTGAACATGACTGTGAAACAAGAGAGCATAAATTCTATCATTGTTCTTAAAATCCAGCAGTAAATCAAGTGAGGTAATACTATACATTTAACATATCACCATAATACTCAAACCAATCTCCCAGCTACAGAGGGCTTCCGTAAAGCACTGCAGCAACTTCCCTACAGTAATTAATAATTGTCAGCTCGAGAAAGAAACCTCTACTTTAGCTTTTACATCACCCTGAAAAAGTATTAAATCTATGTTGTTTATCAGATGAGATGCTGCATGACATCACAAAACTCTGCAAGTCCCCAAAGTCACGGTTCTCTTATAACAAGATGCTGTTTTACATTGAAATTCAAATCAAGTCAACAGACAAGCAGCATGGTGTTAAACAATAAAAATGCTTTTAATCTAAGGTGAAACTATGGAGGAGGAAAGTATGTTATTATTTTAATAACCCTACTTATTGGTTTCATTAAAATACCTGATCAGAAGCTAGATTGACTCAGTACTAGTGTGATTGCAGGGATTCAAATTATTGATGTGCTGAAAGTTATATTTATGTAACTGCAGACCCAATGTCAAAAAACAAAGAGCATTAAAACAGTTTAATTACAAAAAATCATGTTTGGTTGGATGGATTTTTAGGAAAATGAGTTCAAAAGTGGAAAACATTAACAAAAACTACCTCTGTATACACACTTTGTTAATCCTGACATCCTTCCTAACATATGACCATAGCTTCAGCAACCAGCTGCTGTACGAGGTGTAATGTGACACTAAATGTCTATTTGTATCATAAAATATCCAATAAAGAGATTGATCTTGTTCAGAATGGTTTCATCATAAATGCCAAGATTATTTTTGTTGTCTGTCCATATTTGCATGTAAACAATCCCAATAGGAGGTACAGTAGAATGTGGAAATCCTTTATTTACTAGTGGTAAATTAAAGACTGAACAGATCAATGGCATAACAAGAGCAGAGAGACACAGCTCAGCAAGATGGGAGTGAACAAGTCAATGTTGTCATATGAGGTCAGCACAATGAGTCCTGATAGTTGTATAATATCTTGTTTAATGGACTTTGGTGCTGTCTGTGCGGCAGGAAGACAGCTATGTGAGATAAATAAATAATTATAAAATAAATAAATGTTTGAAAAAAAGCCACATTTCCAATTCTAAGGCAAAGTGCATCAAATAAAAATGTTAAAAATCACTCAGTATTGTTATAGAAATACAACAGACTTTTTAGTTTGTTTTGTTAATTAATGTTTTGTTTGTTGTATTCATTAAATAGAACAATGGGCCAGATAAAACACTATAAATCCACGTCAAGAAGCTCATTCGCCCACTCACATGGGAATTACAGCAAAAGAGGAAACACAAAGAAATGGCCACAAATGTTTAGTACTGAGAATGAAACAATACTTCCAGCTCAAGAGATGAGATGAGATACAACCCTGGGTTCAAAGAAATGAGACTAGAAAACAACAATACTTTTGGGAAAGCTACAAAGTCATTTTGTTTGTTTTTGCGTGGTTATGGTTTCATGAATTAAAATGTTACTTTAAAAAAATTTGTTTAGAATAATTGAGTGTTTGTTTAACTAGTCCATTTATAGTATAATGTATAAAATGTAAATGCATATATTTATATTCAGGATTTATATTAAATATATAAAAACAAAAACTAGATTCATATTTTTGCGAGACACATTCCTTTAATAAAGAATTATTTGGCTGTTTTAATACGGCACGAGTTGAGTCAGTCACTTAGCTGTGATTAGTTTAAAATCATTAATGCATTTTCTCACATGGTGGAGCCCCTGGAGAAGACCATGTCCACACAAAACAGCATCCAAACATACAAAAAACAACCAGCAGGTTCAAGCACAGAACCTGCTGGTTGTGATAGAATGGTGCTGACTGTAGCACCACTGTGCCAAGCACTCACATTAATAATGATGCCAGTTATTTAGGCTCAGTCAGTAATGAATAGAGAAACAACTCTTCGAGCATAGAAGAAAATTACTGAGAAAGCTGTTTATCAGGTGTACATTTCTATACATAAAGAGCAGACTTACAGTATGTCAGTCTGCTCTTTAGCACTGTCTAATTAGTAGATTTTCCTGTGTGCTGAGGAATTTAAAATGTAAAATTTAATCATGACAAGATTATGAGTTTGTTAAGATAGAAGTCTGATGTACAGATTTACACCGTTACAGTTCAGTGTGGCTTTAACTGTTCATGTGTTGCCATTTGCGGGACAGACTCTCTCATTAACACATGAATCCTGTTTGTCACAGCACACAACTCAGCAGTGAACTGCAGTAGCAGCCAAGCGGGGCTGAAAATTCAATATGACAAATAAAGCAGAAACACATATAATGTTGGCAAATGCCTTTTACAGGAAAGTTAATTCATTAGTATTCTGGGAAGAAATGTCTTGTTTAGACTTACTGACTTGCAGCAACACTGAAGGAAAGTGAAGAAATAAGCTGAGCTAGATTTCCACAGTCTCCCGACAGCACACACCCATTTTCTCACATGGTTAAAAACTAATTCATAACTGATGATGCTGGGATGTAAAAAGAGGAGAGTAACATGCCACACATAGACATGGAGCAACAAGATAACATTATTAAGCAGCATCATGTAAACTACCAGAATCCTGTTCAGTCACTTACAAAGATATTGTAGCTGTACGTTTCAAACTGTACCAAACCAGACTCTAAGCTCTGGCCAAATAGTTGAAAGAATTACTAAAGCTGACGATCCAGTAGTGAGTGAGATTCTGCCAACGGGTAGATGGAAAATGAAGAGTATTTATAAAGCCAATTCAGCAATGGGTCCTCACCGTCGCAGACAGCAGAAGCTTTAAGCATTTAGGACAGACAGCTTGTGGACTTGACTCACTGCATTTGTAAGGTTGGGTGCATCAAGTGAAGCCCAAAGCTAATGGGTACTAATCTGTTAAATTGAGCAAATACGCCTAGCCAATCTGAACGTTGGAATCCATCGAAACTTTTGAGGTAATCTGACATTTTCTGACATCCAGAGTACTTCAGGCTCTTTCCCAAACATTAGAAATGTATGTCAATTGTTCACCAGATCCAGCCGTTAATATCAAAGCAAAAATTAGCACAGAAAGGTATGTCACATAATTTTCTCATCTTCGTCATAAGCATTGAGCAAATATAATTTGTGTAAATATCTACAAATATATATAACTTCTATGTCTAAAAAAGTTATTGCTGTACAATCTTTTATTTTCTGTTGTCTTAGCCAAAATATAAACATATTCATACCTAAAGCAGAATTTTTTATTATTAATTTATTTCTTCCTGTCAAAAATCTTGAAACAGTGAAAGTTTGGAACATGATGTATTTAGACAAAAAAACTTTCTTAAACAGACTTATGGAAGATGATGAATGACGCTTAAAAAGTTTGATAAAAAGTAAAGATTTAGATGTTCTTTGAAAAGAATATTACTAAGAGGAATGAAAGAAGTTTTTCTATGCCTAAAGGCAAAATGTGATGATATCCTCTTACAACACCATTTATCTGTCCCGTGTTAGATAACAACTACAGCAGCATCAACACTGCTTTTCAATGTGAACAAACCTTGTTTGCGAACATCCTCCACAGCAGCAATGAGCTCTTCCTTGAGGTCCTGGCTGTCTTTGGCAATCTGCTCACCCTTTTCAAGAAAGTTTTGGGTGGCCTGCTCCACAGAGACTGCCAGCACATGCGCCTTCTTAGACCGTCCCTTCTTCTTGCTGGAAGGTCCCTTGTTGCTGGTGTTCACCAGAGTAGTCACCTAGGAAACATCAGGGGGTATTACTGTTAACTTGAGGAAAACACAGATAAAAATGTTTGTGATTTATTGTGTTTTGTCTTTAATGACAGTATTGTACTGATTTTGGATTTCATGGATTACAATGTTCACATTCCTTCAAGCAGACTTCAACATTTAAAAAGCTGATAGATTATAAAAGAATCACATAAAATGTCTTCAAATCATTATCAATGGTTTTTAAATTCTCTCAAAGTTAGAACCCATTAGAACCCATTAGAGAGTTGATTAGATAGATTTGTATGCAGTCTAATTGATTCTAATGTCGTAATAAAAGGCACTGGCTAGTATTATACATTTCTAGTTTTCACCTTTAGTTTGTAAATTAGGAGACCAACTATTATTTGAAGACATGTAAAGTTTATGCAAATGACCAGCTTTAACATTAACCTTAGTATACAGCTTAATATCCCAGCTTCTGCCTCAATGTAAGTTTACAGTTTTTACTGAATCATTCTCTTGAAAGTCACAAGCAAGTCTCAAGTCTTTCCACCTAAGTCTTGAGTCAAGTCCCAAGTCAAGGCATGTAAGTCTCAAGTCAAGTCAAATCCAAAACTTTTAATTTTGACTCTTAAACAAGTAAAAACCAATATCTCATTTAATCAGAGAAATAATGTTTTTTTAGATTTTAAAAGGTGTTTTTGTTTGCCAAAACAACCAGCAAGAGGAAGTAAACTTCCAAATTGTCCAAAAATCATTTTTACAGTTGCTTTTTACAGTAAATATTAACCAAACCAAAAAATAATCAGCAAACTGAGCTATAATTTAAAAAAAACAATTTCTTTAAAAACAAAAATTATTGCCATGTTAACCAACTGCAACAATAAAATCCTGTTTTTACTGTATTACATGAACATCAGATTATTAAAACACCCAAAAATTATTTATTCAACATTGTAATAATTAATGTTATGATCAAGTTCATTTATTAAGTCATGATTATAGTGCTGGTATCTGCCAGTTTGGAGCACTGACTGTTTGTGGATCAGACTCAAACCACAGAGACTCCCCATGTAGACAATGGAACCTGTGACTTTCCATGATAAAATTAATGAGCACAAAAAACGCAATTGTTTAGCTAACAATGAGAATAAATTAGTTCATTAGACTAGTTTTGATTAATCATTAATCAAGCATATATACTTTTCATATGCAACACTGATTAGCAATATGAGACAGTTGAGGACCTGGTAAGGCTCTTAGTTTCTTTAAACCCTGACTGCTCCACAGGTATGCTGCCACATTTTCCTTTGTACGGTATTTTGATTGCACATTACAACACTTTCACATACATCCTCCACTCAAGCACACCATACACCACTGATTTCGCTGACTTTCACTCTTCATAATGAAAAACTTTGATTTTAACCTTAGATTGTGCTGAATACATTTATGTTTTGGAACTCATATGGTTTGTCTCCCTTTTTGAAGCTTTTGAGCCAGGTCATAACACTAACTCAAATATATTTCTTTTTGCTCATGTTGTAGTCTGTGCAAGCAATTTTAATTATATCTTTTTGTCGCTGTTGTGTCTGATGTGGGGATTATAAGAATTAACAAAAAATTGACTGAAAATAAAACAGTTTAACTTTAACTGATTTAAGAATTGTATATGTGACTCTTGTGTACACTACCGGTCAAAAGTTTTAGAACGCCTTTTTAATTTAATGGTTTTCTTTGGGTTTATGACTATTTACATTTACGTAGATTCTCAATGAAGGCATCAAAACAGTGAATGAACACATATGTGATTATGTAGCAAACCAAAAATTGTAAAATAACTTTAAATATGTTATATTTTAGAATCCTTAAAGTAGCAGCCTTTTGCTCTAATGACTGAATTAATAATAACCTCTGGCTGCCTTCTCAGTGAACGTCTGGGAAGTTTTAAGACTCTTTGGAAAACCATTTCAGGTGACCACCTCATGAAGCTCATGAAGAGAATGCCAAGAGATCAAAGCAGTCATCAAAGCAAAAGGTGGCTATTTTGTAAAAATCTAAAAATGTTTAAAGTTATTTCACACTTTTTGTTTACTACATAATTCCATGTGTGTTCATTCACATGTTTGTTGTCTCTGGTGATCTACAATCTACAACTGAAATAGTCATGAAAATAAAGAGACCCATTAAGTGAGAAAAGCATTCTCAAACTATTGACTGGTAGTGTATATCATAACAAAAATCTATTTAATCAAAACAGGCAACTTGCATCTTACAAATTTGCATGCAGAGAATAAATATACAGAAAAGTATTTATTTTCTTCAAAATAGTTTAATTAAACCTAAACCATAACACTGACACATTGCAAACATTACATTTATAACATATTAATTAAACCTAAATAATAAACAACAAACACAATGGTATTAAGACTTTTTTTTGCTTTGTTTTTTTTATTTTTATTTAAAAAAAAAAACATTTCCATTATGACTTAAGGGAAGACATCATGGTTGGTCTCTGTCTTAAAACATTTTGCACTGATTCCATAGCCGAACGCAACGGTCACACGTTTATGGCGGCTTCTGATACAGCTGCTGGCAGCACTCACACTAATGTACACTACAACAACACGCATCAATATCACATTTGAGCGAAAGGAGGTAGGCTTGGGGTCTTTTCACACCCCTGTTTGCTGTTTGCTGTCTGGGGTCAGCGGCCAGGAAAGTGGGCCTTCTGGTCGGGATCTAGGCTGGGGTTCGGGTTCAGGTCTTGGGGGTTGTCTGGTGCTGGGGCTGGCTTTTCAGCCCTCTTGGATCTCGGTCCCTGGCTTCGATGCCTGGTCCGTCAGTTGGGGGGGCCCCGGGCTTCAAAGAGGGGGTCTCGGTCAGGCGGTGTGCAGTGTTGATTGAGATGTGGCTTTGCTTTGGTGGAGGGGCTGGCCACCCTGCTTGGTGCGGGAGGGTGGGTGGCCGGCATCCTGGGGCACTTCCGGGGTTTCGGTGTGGGGTTGGTGGGGTGCCCGGTCGTTGCCGTGCTGTGGTATCCTTCTTCCAATGCTTCCTTCTGTGGCTCTTGCCCCTGGCCGGGCGAAGGGCTATTGTTGGCGGTCGGGTGGGTGGTGCGGTGGAGCATGTCTTGTGCCTGCACTTGTCTTGTCTTGTGCAGCTGTTGGGATGTGCTTGGCCTGGAGCGGTTGGCCTGCCCGGCCCGGTTACCTGGCTGGTGCATGTTTCCTTCTCACAGACTGATGGGCTGGGGCTGCTGGTGCTGGCCGATTGGTTGGGCAGGCTTGGTGGTGTACTGGTCTGCTGGCTAGTGTGTCTGGGGGGGATCGAGATGGCGGGCTAGAGGGTTGCGTGGGGGGCTGCAGCGTGTGGGGTGGTGGGGTTGTGTCCTCATCTTGGATGTGGGGGGACCGGCATCTGGATCGGCTGATGGTAGAGCTGAGCTGGATAATGTTTCTACCTGGGCTATCGTGGCAGTGATGTAGTGTGTCTGTGTGGTTGCAGGGGCGTGGTGGGGAACGCCGGGCCTGAGTGCTTGTCGCTTGCCGGGGACCTCCTGCCAGGTGAGTTTGTCCCATCTTGGTTTGGTGGTCGGGGGTTTCGTTGTGAGCGTGGTGCTCGACGGTGTCTGCCCTGTTGTGCCTGTGGGCGGGGGGTGGGATGGCATTGTGCGGGGCACTTGCCTGGCTGTGTGGTGGGTGCAGGACGCGGTGGGGGTGCTTTTAGCGGGGCTGTGTGTGGAGCTTGCGCTGTGTGGATGTTGCACAGTTGGCCTTTCAGGGATGAAGCTCACCTGTGGGGGTGTGCCCATGTGCTGTGGGGAGGGGATTAATGGCGTTTGGGTTCGGGGGCATGTATTTGATATCTGTGTCCTGGTTAGAAGTGGCCCTGTGGGGAAATTTATGTCGGGGTTCATTGGGGGTGGGGGGCTTATGGGGTTGGGATTAGAATTCACTGGGGGGTTGGGACTATTTGATTCTGTGGCGGCTCTGATTAGTGGGCTAGTTTGGACCATGTAGACCCCTCTTTTGTAGATGGCCCCCTCTCCGGATAAGGATGGGGTTCATTGGGGACTGGGGCCGGGGCGGGGGATCACGGTCCGGGCTGGGGTTGCTCAGGTTCAGGCACAAGCCCGGGCTAGCCCAGACCAGGTTCAGGTGCTGGGGCGGTCTATCCAGGAGGGACCACCTCCTGGGTCCGGGGGCTGTTTGTCCCTATGGGGTATCGGCACCTGGACTTGGGAGTTTAGAGTATGTATGGGAAGTGTGAGTGAGTGTACGACGTCCATTGTTGTTTGTCTTTACGTCGGGTGCTTGGGTGTGAATGCTTTTATGTTTACACATGAGGGTGGCAATGTGTGATTGTGACTATGTGTGCCTGTTTTTTGTGTCAGGTTGGATCTTGGGCTGCTACCTCTCCTGGATCAGTGTAAGGCCCCCTACTTGTGAAAATAAATCTGTTGGGCTTTATCTTGGCACTCAGACAACAATTCTGAGCGCTACTCTGCCAGACAGGACATGGTTAAAAAAAAAAATAAAGTATTGACAAATGGCAGGGGGCTCAAGTTCTGTTGACACACACCATGCATCTGATGTAAGATATCAAGTCTTTTTAAGTCAAAGGGTTTAAGTCTAAGTGAAGTCATAGTCAATAGTATGAAAGTCCAAGACCAAAGTCTTGTATGAAATCATCATGCTGAGTCTAAAGTCATTAAATCTGTGACTCAAGTCTGACTCGATTCTAAGTCACGCCTTCCGTCCACACCACTGGTTTTTAATATTTGTATTAGAGATGCCCCAAGAAATCGCCTGTTGACCTGAATTGGCCAGTGGGAAACTCAAAATGTTTCTACAATCAGTGACAACTGAGCAAAGGTGTCAGATGTGTCATGATGATGTAATATGTTTAAAATATTATTAAAATATGGAAGAGTCTTTCACTGTAAAAAGCATCTAAGAGCAAAGTTGTGTCCTGTCAAATTTGCATTGCTTCATGGTTTCTAGCCTGGAATTTAACTTTAATGCTGCATGTCCTTACCCCTGACTAATCTTAGAATAGTTGCAATGATATGAGACCAAGATAACCTTTTAGGTGTCTGTGTTCTTGTTCAAAAGTCAGTTATGACTAGCAAAACCTCCCCCTTGGGATCTATATTTGAAGCACCATCGCCAAATAGCATATATTTTATATCAACTGCTCTGACATTGCCTTATACTTCATTTAAACAACAGCTAATATTTACACTTAAGGCAGATTTTGACTGCTGTAAGTCTAATTGAACTTATTTTCTACCTTGGAGGGGTCCTCCTACTGCTGGAGTGCTGCTGTGATCAGCCAAATAAATCTCCACCCACAGCAACAGCCAGAATGCAAAATAGGACTAAAAGAAGCGAAATCGACCTTTATCTCGGATTGTTTCATGGCATTTGCACTCCCACACCAAACTGTGGAAAAATAAATAGGCGGAATGGGTTTAAAATAAACTGCACTGAACCCAACTTAAAACTGCAGGAGAAAGGACAGAGAGGTCCAATTGTGATGTCAGCAGCTACTTAAAGACATAATTCATGTTGTATCAAGCCTTGAAACTGAATTAAATCCAGTTTTAACTCAGGAGAAGTTTGTTATAATCCACAGATCTCTAATATATAAAGCTTGTTAGATGTGTCTAGAAGGAACAGTAACCACATGCAGAGAATGAATCAACAGTTCTCTTGTGTACACTACCGGTCAAAAGTTTTAGGACGCCTTTTTCATTTAATGGTTTTCTTTGGGTTTATGACTATTTACATTTACGTAGATTCTCCATGAAGGCATCAAAACAGTGAATGAACACATATGTGATTATGTAGCAAACAGTTTTGATCAACAGTTCTGGGCAGTTGTGATAGTTTTAATTTGTATCTCAGAATATAAATGCTGTAAAACAGTCATAGATTTCCTGTTAAAATCTCTTAAAAAGGCTTTGATAAGATCACTACTCTCTCTCTCTGAACTGATTTTATCTGTGTATTTGAATGCAAACTGTCCAAAACATTGAAATTAAAACCCCTAAAGACAATGTTAAAACAATTATGAAAAGAAGAGGATTGGAAAACAAGCTATTATTATTTAGTTGCCCAAACCAGTTATTACTTTTTTACACAACACCTTGTTGGATTTTTTACTTCTCTTGAAAAATGAAAACATAATTTTAAAACTCAATTTTATATTTAGTCATGTCATCTTTCTGTAATATTAACATTTGTTTTATTGTACTGAAAACATTCTGATCTGGCAAATACTACACTGTATAGGGTCAAGCAATACTCACATTCCCAGTCATCTCCTAACATTGTGTACAGTAAGGTAAGTAATTTTACTTTAGGTTGAATGACATTTAACTTTGAGGTCTTTATACACGATTCACAGGCAGGTTTATCAGAGTCATCTTCACAGAGAAGGATCAAATGACAAAAAGCCAAAGAGTTAAACTATGGAGCAAGTTTAGTCAACTTTCTATTCAAATATTTGGTCAAGAACACGAGAAGAAAATAAATAGTGCAACATAATGCAAATGCACCTTATGATCAGAAGGTCGCATGCATATTCTAGTCCTGCAAAAAAAACAAAAAATTCAAAACTGTGCACAGTGAGTAATAAAATTGATTTTCACAGAAGGAGGCATATAAAGAGGGGGGCGTGTGGTTGGTTGGAAATTACAACTGATGTAATTCACATTAGTGTTCATAGGTGCACCCAAATGTGGCCAAATTCAAAACAAAAATAAATTCAGTGTCTCAGATATGCATCCTTGCCCTGGCAGCTGGTAATTGGCCTTTGGAAAGCCTATTTACTTTGAATGTTATCAGCATTTTATGCAGGACAAAAATAACCACCTTACCCAAATAAATACAAGTATCCAACTGAACAGCCTTATCTCATTTCTATAAGAATGGCTTACAGTCAGAGCAGGCCAGTGCTATATTTTTGTTTTGCTTGTTTGTTTTAATGACCATCAACTACATATTTATATTCCCTTAACGTGTCTTATTTTAAATTAAATAAGAACATTTTAGCTGTGTCTTGCCTTACCATTTTATTGCTGCTCAATAGTTTTAAATGCCCTGTGACCTTTTCTATACAGGGCACTGACTAGTGGGCTCATGAGTGAGTCATAAATCCCAATTGCAATGCGTAGCCGTTCAATTTTCTGCCTTCAGCCTCTGAGACCCGCTTTCATTGGATAAGTGATGCTTTAACTACTAATGATAAAAAGAAGGTGTATGCATGTATGTACATAATCAGAAGTGTTCAGGCAATGTTCCTGGTAGATTCTACCTCCTACATACATTTAGTCGTGTACAGTAGATGGAGTTCTTTATTGAGCAACTAATGTGAGTGAAGTGAGCATTATGTGGAAAAGCTCAGTGGGATAAAGCCAAAAGAGGAGCTTTTGGAGGGACGAGGCAAAACATGTTTGTCCTGTCTGGGGGCTGTAAAACCTTCAGCGGCACCAAGAAACACAAGCATAAAAGCAAACATGATAACATTGCACAAAGACATACACTAAAGAAGAAGCTATATTGGCTTTATATGCAGTTACTGCATTTTTTCAGTTTTTTTTTTCATCAAAACAAATTTCTGTATCATTCAACAAAACTAGACATGCACTTATCTAATGCAATAAAATCAGATAAAGGTTAGGGAGAAATGCTTTGATGGGCATAATCTTGTAATTTCTTTATTTTATGTTGGATATAAAACTACTCCCTCTATCTGCCACAGATTACTTTTCTTTCATGGGTTACACACTGTAGAAACAAACAAATCACTATGGGTCAAAATCAGAATCAGCAGGTAGGACCTGAAATCAGTATTGGCCAGAAAAAGCCTGATTGGTACAACTCTAAACATATTTCTAAGTTAAACCTGTGGATTAGTAAGAACTGATTAGGTTTCAGGAAAAGCAGGAAGTAGTGCAGTTTAGAAATGTCAACATGAGAAAACCTCAGCCTGGTGGAGATTTTACAAAAAAAAAACCTCCTGTAACCATGATCATTTACAAAGTATAGAGCCAGTGATGGAAAATAAAATTTTAAAAAAAGAAATACCATAAATAAGTTCAAGACATCTTTCTGAAGGATTTCTACTTCTAAAGTAGAATGGAAATAATTACTATTTTCAAAAGTGAAAGTCCAAGAGCACCATTCATTTATTCTGCTTGGAGTGCAGAATGCTTTCAGTGTCACCTGTTATTAACCACTTAGCTCATGACTCTGTTTGATCCTCCCACCAAATCTTATCATCCTCCTAACTGTGGATGATTTTGCTTTCAGTAAGGCTGCATCATTCTTTATATGTTGTGATATTATTCAGACATAGTTTACAGTAAAAAAAGACTTTGACATCACATTTTCATTTTTTGCTAAACTATGTGATGCTTTACAATGTCAACAATAAAGAAAAAAAAAAACATCTAAGTTAATACATACCACTAACTGTAATGATTAGCTTGTGAGACTGAAAAAGGTGGAAAAACAGATATTTTAAAAAGTCACTTGCTTTGATGCCAAGAACAACCCAACACCTTTCATGAAGCAATTGAAACAGACAGTGGTTAGTTCTTGGAAAACTAATCTAAGGAACAAACTGACATAAGACAGTGGATCAATGTGCTTTGATAAAATAAATATTCATAAATCATATGTCATACAGAATGCAGAGATAGAAGAGAGAGAAAAAAGCCTAATGCTTGTTTTACTTGAATTTAATTTTAGCAAGACTTGCTTTTAGGTTCAAATATAACCTCCATGACTACAAAACGTACAATATGTGCCATCAGAACTGCTCCGCACATCAATGACTAACGTTAAAAATTCTTTCTCAAATCTGGTTTTGAAATTGCTTTAAATGTAATGTGTGTTCTCGAAGACCAGAACTGAGAGCTGAAATCTATAGGGAAGAGAGCTTTAAGAACTGAGTGAAAATGCATTTACAGACCTCCACTCAGAGGATAGCATGAGGTACTCTAAAATGTCCTCGTGGACCAACACCAGCAGTTGACATAGCACCCCAAATCATCACTGACTATAGAAACTTCACATTGGACCTTAAGCAACTTGAATTCTGTGCTTCCTTGCTTCCTTGATTTTCCAAAGAAAAGGCAGAATCCACTTTAATTTGAAAAGAGGACTTGACTACTGAACAACAGTCCAGCCCGTCCCCCCTTAGCATAGGTACAGTACTTCTGATGCTGTCTCTGGTTTAGGTCTTATATTGACTTTGAAGCACAATTCCCTTAAGGTACTGTTATCGCTTTTGTTTTTTGACACTTTTCTACCTTACTTGTTCCTTTCACTCTGGTATCAGCTGACTTCTTTAGCAATAATCTTTTGTGGGTTACCTCCCTTGTCAAGGGTGTTTGTTGGACAACTTTCAAATCAGGAGTCTTCCCTATGATTGTGTAGGCCATAAAATGGCTGTAACATAACATTTTTGTATCTCTTATTTTTGTAATACATGATATTGTGTTTTTTTAAGAATCTGAACTGGATATTCATTACCTGTGAGCCACAATCCCCAAAAGAAAGATAAATATTGTTTTGTATATATTACCATAATAAATCTGTGAACAAGATTCCCTTTTTCATTTTTTCATTTCATTATTCAATAAAGTAACTTTTAAAATGAATGTCAATTTATTGAGATGCAAACTGTAAGATCAAAAGAATCAAACAGCTGCTTTAGATAAAAACAAAATATCCTTCTTCAGAGAAAAACAGTTACCATTGTTATGAGCTATACACAACTACGGCCTCCAGCTGCTGTTCTGTTATTGTGTCTATATATAGTACAATGGATTTGAGAGCTACTTTTACAAACTACTGCAGTATTAATGAACTTGTGCTTCAAGCTTCAATAAAAAATAACATTTGGATTAGATTTTGGCATAAATAGAAGAACCCTGTTTGGCTTTAGGCTTTATTTGTGATGATACTGTATTTTAAGTGTTAAAACAAAATTTTTGTACATATCTCTTTCAGTTTCCAATTACAAGACGAGAACTCAAAACTAAAATAAAACTTCACTGCTGAATCTTGAGCTGAAAGTACTTGAAGTGCATACGGCCTTTGTCTTTTAAGGCTTTGTCTGGAAACAATGGTGAAAGTCCTAATGGAGCACAAACTAGTTAAAGATTAAAATTAGTAAAATACATTTTAAAGCCAAAAAAAAGAGAATTGTTGCACAGACATTTTTGAAAATCTCATATCTAGCAGCTCCAACATGTCAATAATATTACAGACGTTGACTTACATGGTACACTTTCAAAGAGAGACGAACCTTGTGCTAATAACTTTTTTTAGACTTGAATTTATCTGTAATACCTCAGTCATACTGCTTCAACTTTGTCCTCATTTTTGTTGCGCTACATCCACAAACGTTAATGTCATTTATTGAGATTCTGTTGGAAAAACCATCACAAAGCCGCCCTTTCCTTTAATATGAAAAAATGGGATACATATTTCTCAAATTTCCGTTCAAACTAAAATCTGAAAAGCCTGGTATACATATGTATGTAGCCCTTTTAACCAGAAATCCCCAAATAAAATCTAATGCAAATAATTGATTTGGAACTCACCATATTATTTAATAGTATTCCTGTCTGTAAATTTAATTTACTGAGTATAAAAAACCCTGATTAGATTGACAAACAGTATCCCAAACTGTAACAAACTGATAGAAACTCGTTCGTCTGGTGCCAAAGAAATTTAACAAAGCATCGTTTGATCCATCATCAACTAACAGGAAAGAGTATGGCACAACTGCAAATCTAAAGACATGGATGTCTTCATAAACTGACAGGCTGGGCAAAGAGATCATCAACTAGAGAATCAGTCAATAGGTCTAAGAGGAGCTGTAGACATCCACAGCTCATGTTGGAGAATCTATTGACAAGGCAACTGACAACGAATCTGACATTTATGGAAGAATGGCCAAAGCCATCAGAAGTCACATAAGCAGTCTGCCACTTAGGGGACACAACAAACATATTGAAGAAGGAACACTGCACATATGCAATCAAAATTGAGCTTCTTCCCCATAATGAAAAATAATGAAAAAGTAACACAGCACTTGTACCGTAAACACACCATTTGCACCGGGAAACATGGTGGTTTATGGATGTTTTTCTGCAACAGGGGAGCTAGTCAAAGTTTTTGGAAAGTTGGATGGAACTAAATATGATGATGCTGGAGAAAACCTGTAAGAGGCGTCAAAAGAAGTAAAACTGAATCAAGGATCACCTTGTGAGAATACAGCCACAGTCATGTATCATGGTTCACAGTTATGTATTACTTTGTGTTGGTCTGTCACATGAAATTGCACAACATTGTCTTGAGGTCAATGGTTGTAGCAAGATAAAATATGGAAAACAAATTCTGGGAATTTAGATTAAAATGTGTGCCTCAAGACTATTTTTTAATTTGCAATGGTCGTACATATGCATAAGAAAAGACGACTCGTTGCCAAAATAAGTTACTTCCTTGGGCAACAGACTAATTCCCCAGTGTAGGTAATGTGCCGCAATAATCCTCTAGTGAACAAATTAAATCCTGACACATGTAGGAAAAAGGTTACACAAAGGCAGACACTATTTTAAAGTGTGTCAGCTCTTAATTTTTTCAAATAAAATAAAAAACAGAATAGTAAAGTAGAGCATGTTTTTATGGACATTCTGTATCTAATAGTCAAAACATTTTTATATGTTAAAGACAGATGGTGAAAAATAACTTCAATGACTTACTGGAGCACACATACCAACACACACACACACACACACACACACACACACACACAGGTGTGTCAGGTAGAAACAATCTTTAGTTTTTTGCAAATGTTTATATATCACATATTCAAGGAGTATTGTTATGAATAAACTTAATATTTAATATTTGAGAAGGGAGCATAGCTTGAGATTTTGCCGCAGCCAAAGTGGTAGACTGTGCCATGTCATTTTATTTTCCTTTTGTAGAGCCTTTTCTGTGTTGAAGAAGCAAAAAACAGAAGGAAACCAGCATCTGTGCATAGCAGCAGTTCAGGACCCTGGGGAAGCCATATGCTGAAATCGCAAAGTGTCAAAAGATAACATCCTGAAGGCGATGATGAAACTGTGTTTCACAAGATCCACAACTAACCTCTGGGCACCAATGAAAAGATGGATGCTGACAGAGCAGTATTAAGAATTACCTTGCTATTCTTACCTGCCTTCAAAGTAGTTGTTGTAAGACCATTTACAGACTACTTTATTTTCTCAATACTTTTTGTTCTGGTGTTTATCTTAGTGGTCACTGGTTCACTGGCATTTCTAAGGCAATGACAGTTTCAAAGTCTTTAGTATATTTTGCAAACCTTTCATGTGGAACAATAAAACATTTTCCATTCCAACCAAGATAAACGAAGTGGGTTAGTACCTTAATATTTTTTGCCACTCATTGGTATGCTTTGGATTTTTTTTTTAACTACATGTTCATCAATCATGACTACCCCCTGTCCTTGTTGCTCCATCCATAAAAATAAGAGTGTAGCCCATATGGATCAGCTAAATGAGTTTATGACCGCTTTAACCCTACCCAAGCCTCCAAGTTTAGATTGAAGTGATGTGGAATACATTCTGCGTCCCCTGACATGTAAAAAAATGCAATTGTCAACAATAACTAGAGGCCAGTAGCTTTAAAAACTAACAACCTATTAGTTCTGGAGAGGCTGTTAGTGGCCCATGAAAAGAAGCAAGATATCACCTGTTTTAATCCACTGCAAATTGCTAATAGCTATTGGGTTGGAGTTGAAAATAGGTTGAAAATAGTTGTGGAATCAGACCCTATGATTTCTGCAATTCTTTAAAAATGTTTACTCGGCCTTTGTTATGCTGTGCACTCTAGAAAATAAAAGTAGATCTGAGAGTTATGCACAAGCTGGCAGAGCAAATTTTGTATGACTGAAGCATTGTCTGTGAGTGGGTGTCCAGTAACACTGGGAAGTTTAGCTTTTTGATTCTGATTTACGTGCACAGTACACCTCAGCCTTTTAGGAAACTTTAAGAGCTATGATATTTAGAAATTACTTGCACTTGTGAAGTGTGTCAGTAGGGGACCAGAAGTTGGTGCGACACATTTTGGCTTATGAAAGGAACAATTACTTCATGTTGAAAATAAGTAAGAAAAGTCAGATAATCAAGATGTAACAGTACACAAAAGGCACAGTGTACCCTGGTATTGCAGTTTAGAACGAGGAAAAAGAAATATAGAAAATGATTAGCCATAACATTATGACCACTGACAGGTGAAGAAAATAAAACACTGATTGTCTCTTTTTCATGGTACCTTTTAATTGGTGGGATATAATAGGCAGCAAATTTATATTTTATTGTCACAGTTGATGTATCAGAAGCAGGAAAAATGGGCAAGCATATGGATTTGAGCTAGGGCCAAACTGTGATGGCTAGAAGACTAGGTTGGAACATCTCCTTAAAAAAATAGTTGTCACAGCAGTCAGCAATGTTTAGCTTTTGTGTGCTCATTCCAAAAGACAAGCTAGTGTAGATGAAGCTGCTAAACAAGTTAAAGCTGGCTGTGATTGAAAGGTGTGACAATACACAGCAATTTGTTTCATATATAGCTGGATGGCTGCAGACCAGTCAGCATGCCGACTCTGACCCGACTACTGTTGAAAATATCAACAGTGGGCTTGTGAGCATGTGCATTGCTTTCCCAGGCAACACATGACACCAAAAAGAACCATGTGAAGATGACAAGCAGGCAGAAACAATGCCAAGCATTAGGCAATGTTCAGCTGGGAAACATTGGGTCACCATCCATGCGGATGTTATTTTGACATGTGTCATGTACCAAGGCATTGCTGCAGACTATATAAAACCTTTAAGGAAAACGAGATTCCATAAAGACCTATTTTAGCTGGTTAATGTTAAGGCAGTTTGAGGAGCACAACAATTGAAATATAAAAAGTGTAGGCTTATTCCCCACTCAGTCCCATGGAGCATCTGTGGGATGTGGCGGCGAAATAAATCCAACCATTGGAGGCCCCATCTCCAAGCTTCCAGGACCTATAGGATCTGCTATTGGACAGATGGTCATGGTGTTATGCCTGATCTGTGAATATGTTGTTCATCTGAGAGCATGTACCACACTACACAGTCTGCCCTGTCTCTTTTGAGTATGCATACTAGCATTAGGTAAGTAATTATTTAGAAACATAAAGAAGTAAGTACATCCCTGGATTAGCGAGTTAGGAGAGTGCAGTTTAGCTTGAAACCTTTTGTTAGGGCAGCAGCATCATAGCAAAATTACTTACTGTGACCCAAACAATACACAAGGCTGGCAACCTACACACCAAAAGGAACATCATCACACACCTTCTGCATTTTACATCGATGAACTAATACAACTCCATTTCATGTCAGTCATTTGATTTGAAATAGTCAGAATAGCTTGTGTGTATTAGCTATTACTACAGTGCAGTTCTGTATTAGTGCAAACTTGTTCCGTAGAGTGTGGTCAAATCAGAAGCTTCAGCAAGTAGAATGCATCCCTCTTTAACACACCTGTCTCTCTCCTACCTGTTCTAGTTAAGATGTCTACAGTATAGGATTATACCAGCATTAAGGTTATTCCTGGGTTAAACCTGACTTGCTAAGCACATCTTTAATGGTGCCTGAATGGAAATATCACAATATTACCACATTCACATAGTGATTACTCCCCAAACTCGTCTTAATTCACCCAATTCAGAGACTGACTTTCCAGTGGTTTTAATGAACTTTCTAAGAAGTATAGCATTCCTTCCTGCCTCTGAAAGCTGTTTGAGGTCCGGGCCGACTCCTTTTCCGCTAGCTTAATGGATTATGACAGTGATGCAGCATGAGGCCTTAATCCCCTCTCCAACCATACCCCAACCCCACTTTATGTTAAGCCCCATGACTCGAAACTCTGTTTGTCTGGTGCCAGCCAAAAGTCATAGCCAATTTTGAATGATATAAAACACAATAGGGTAGACGTATTGTAAAATGTCTTAAGCACTGACTGCCGCTCCACCTTCAGGTTCTACCAGCCATTTATAGCATGTGAATGTCAACAAATAATACATGCAGTGATAAATTCTTCAGTTAATCTATTTCAGTCACAGCCTCCAAAGAGCATAAGGGGAGAACAGCACTGAAACAGGTCCCAATCATTTCTACACTTTCCTTGAAAAGCTCAAAGCAAATTATATTCCAAATTATTCTAAGAAATTAATTAGTACACTAAAAAAAACCTTTATTATGAAAATTGTCTTTTTTTTATCGCTTGGCTATAACATTGATTTTTTGCAACAACTATAATATGCATGGTAACATCTCAAAGCTCTTTGTTCAATTCAAATGTTTCTGAATATTTTGCGAGCGAAACAGAAGAGGTTGCTATCCACTAAACATATATATTACTAGGCAGATCTTACTCCATGCACAGCAACCTTGTGTTCTTATGTTTTACTAGTAACTATGTCTATCTTTTAAAAAATCCCTGCAAAAAAAAAAAAAAAACTACTTCAGTAGCAAAATCTCCAAAGCTCCTAAATGTATCAACAGTCTTCAAGGTTAATCAGAATCAGAATATAAGGCTTGAGTAATAGGCAGAACTGAGAACTTAAAGGTTTTTTTAGACTCAAGTGTTGCACTTCTTATTGCGCTGAATAATGTAGTCTCAGTTTATGGAAACCACAAAGAAATAGATGGAGGTAAAAAATTTTGTAAAAAAGTGTCATCATACCCCATGAACATTTTCACATTTTGCCACGTAAAATAAAAACATAACTATTAATGGAAATGAAAAGGATAGATTAATAGATATACTCTCCTTGTCTGTAAAGTGTTCTTATTATGTATATAGCTTTTCTGTGAAATTGTTAGAGATCTTTAGTGAACAAACAGCATCATGAAGACCAAGGCACATAGCAGACAGGTCATGGAGAAAGTTGTGGAGATGTTTTAAAGCAGCTTTCAATATCTAACAGCACACTCTTCAATCCACTATCTGAAAAAGGAAAGACAACATGACATTTGGGGACCTATCAAGACATGGTCGTGCACCCAAATGGAGGCTGGGTTAGTAGACAGTTAATAAGAGAAGAAGCAAGAGGCCTGCACAAACTGTGAAGGAGATGCAGAGATCCGTAGCAAACATGGAAGAATCTGTTGACAGGACTATTAGTCACACAATCTACAAATCTGACTTACATGGATTGTGGCAAGAAGAAAGCCATTGCAAAAAAAAGGAAAAGGAAGGCTCATTTGTAGCTTGACACACGTCTTGTTGGGGAGACAGTAAACATAATGAAAACTAACGAAATAACAAAAACTAGAAGTAAAAAACTTTCTGTTCACTGAAATAAAAATAAAAACAAGACTGAATGAAAACTCACAAAACTTACTAAAATTAACTGAATTTATAGAGATAATGTGCTTAGTTTTCGTTTGTGTGTCTCATGCGTTATAAAGTCTAATTTCCGGTTGTTGTTTTTTTTTTCTTGCTGTGCCGCTTCTGCCTTGGACTGGGCTGATCCTTGCCATGATGAAGGTTTGGTTCAGGGTGTGGATAGACTTTCCTGCTATTACACTTGATTTTAATAGCTTTATTATGAATAGATATTTTAAAATAAATGAAACTGTAACTGTACTAATGTTTTCATTATATCTTTATAACATGTAATTATTTTAATCTCTGAGCTGGAAATTTGATTTGATTTCAGAGAAAAGACAAAAACTATAACTGAAACTAATAAAAACTAAACTGAAACTAAGCATTTTCAAAAATTAAAAACTAAAGTAAACTAGTAAACAAATGCTAAAAACTAATTAAAACTAAAATAAATTGAAAATATAACTTCACAACTAAATAAAAAGAAAAACTGCTAAACTATTAAAACCTTTCAATTTTCAATAAAATCATAGCATTCTGTGGTTTTTATAAGACAAAATATGAAAAAGTTACTTGTATAAATGATTTTGAAAAACACTGTAAAACAAATTCACAAAGAGAACCAACCAAACATGGCCAAAAACAAACTATGTCAAAATCTCTCATCATTACCAAATGCAACACATTTGAGTGGATTGTGGAGGATGATGGTCATTTACAGCTGTGGAATGAGAGCTTAAGACCACTCAATAGTTTGACGAGAGACAATTGTCAAGAGACAGGAGAGGCCAATGTTTCATGCTAAAACCATTCATCACTTACAATGCTGTTCACTCATGATTTAAATCCCTCTTATTTCTCAATCCTACCTATGTTGAAAAACACAAAGTGACAATGCTTCTTGTTATACTATAACAGAGCAGAGGAAAAACAAACAATAAAGGTGAAACTAACAAACAATTAACAAGAGAGGGGAGACCCATGAGTTTTGATACCAGCATATATCCAATTTTCATGAACTAACTGTTGATGAAAATTATATAACACTTATAATTTCTCTCTTTCTCTCTTCTTAAATGAAGTGTATTGAGATATCCATGCTGATGGACAGTGTTTAAGTACGACAGGGAAAAGGATAGCACCAAGAAGTATTTGGAAGACAACTCAAAAGTGGATTTGTGGACCCTTAAATGGTAAGGGGGGAAAAGGGACAAGCTCTAGCAGCCAGGTGTGTGAACTAAAGTCCTGCAACACCCATTCCATTTTACCTGCTCCTAAGAGGAATTTATTGTGGGCAAAACATGGTACACACTTCTCCCAGAAGATGTGAACTCCTTACAAACAGCACAAATAGACTAAGAAAGGAGGACAGTGTGAGTACTGGGTAGGATAGAAAAAAGCAGAATATCTGCAGACTAATGGGAAAAAACTGCCATTAGTTTTGAAGCAGTTATTTATATAGAAATAATCTTCAGCTGTTGAACTGACCATTGCTGCCAAATTCTGATATACAAACAATGATGATTGAACTAATAATAAATAATTATCTTTTATATTGTCTTTGTTTTGATGTTTACATTTGTAATTTCAGCAAGAATCACAAGAAAACATGAAATGAGTCTATTGTTATAAAATAAATACTTTTTTAAGTGATTTCTCTGGTGTTTGTGTGTAAGAACAAGACTAAAGGAGTTTAAATAGTTTACACCACCTCTGACTCTTTAAATCTGAGTGGTTTGGCTTTTCTTCCTTGGTAACTGTCCTGCAGAAAAATCTTACAGGTAAAGTCTGTTTATATCAGGATAGATAATGAGCAAACAACACAGGCACAGCTTGCTTCTTAGACAAACAAGGACATATGAACATGAGAGTAATTTAAATAGCAAATAATTTTCAAGGAAAGCTTTTGACACTTCTAATTAATAAAAGTGCTTATTTTGCATAGATTATTGAATAAAAAAGTACTTCTAAAAAAGTCACATTAGACTTTGGTATCCTGTTGTATTGCTTTTAAATCTCAAATCTGCTGGTGCCATCTCCAGCGGCCATTGGGCAAAAGGCGAGGCACACCCTGGACAGGTTGTCAGTCCATCACAGGGAAGCACAGTGACAAACAGGACAAACAACCATAAACACTCAAACCCGTACAATTTTAGATTAATCATTTAAGCTAAAAGTCATGTTTTTGAGCTGTGTGAGATAGCCGGTGTACCCGAAGAGAATCCCCACAATCATGGAGACAGTATGCAAAATCCATGCAGAAAGACAACATTCCTAAATTCGAACCCAAAACCTTTCTGCTGCAATGCAACAGTGCTACCAACTGTGCTGCCATCTGTAATTCAGAATCAGAATCAGAATCAGCTTTATTGCCAAGTTTGTACATACAAACAAGGAATTTGACTCCGGTACACTTTGCTCTTTGGTTTTTGTTTTTGCACTACAGAATATACATATCTACAATGTACAATATACACATATAAAATAAATAAAAAAGGTTATTTTTTTTGCAACATCTGTATGCTGTTGTTTTTGTACTCTATTAATGTTCAACAGGAAAACGCCCGGGGAAGAAAAAGTCTCTGTGGGGGTAGTTTTTAGTGAACAGTGCTCTGTAGCGGCCCTGAAGGTAAAACCCTGAACATTTTTGTGCGGGGTGTGTGGGTCTGCAGAAAATTTTAGCAGCTCTTTTCCCGACCCTTGACCTGTATAAGTCCTGGATGGAGGGAAGGTCAGCCCTGATGATTCTCCCTGCAGTCCTGATTATTCGTTGCAGTCTGGGCTGTCCTGTTTTGTGGATGAACCAAAAACCACACGAGTGGGTGAAGACAGGACAGACTGAATGATGGCAGTGTAAGATGACCAGCAGCTCCTGTGGAAGGTTGAACTCTTGAGTTGCCTCAGGAAGTAAAGTCTCTGCTGGGCTTCTTTCGAACAGTGTCTATGTGCGAAGACCATCTCAGGTCCTCAGAGATGGTGGTTCCTAAGAACCTGAAGTGGTCCACAGCCGACACGGTGTTGTTGAGGATGGTGAGGGGGGTGTATGGAGGTGGTGTTTCCAAAAGTCCACCACCATCTCCCAGACTTGAGTGGGTTTTAGTTCCAGGCAGTCTGGACTACACCAGTGTATCACGCGATCCACTGGTGTAGTCAGAACTGCCTGGAACTAAACCCACTCAAGACTGTGGAGATGGTGGTGGACTTATTAATTAAGGATTGTCTAACCAACTTGGGCTGAGTTCAAATTTGAAGGCTCTATCAATGATCCCAATTGGTCAAATGATTATTCGTTGAAATATTGCAAAGACAGAGCCAACTCCCTGAGCACCCGACTGCAGAATCAGCCACTCCAAGTCTGCTGAGTGGAGAGAACATTAATAAGTGCTGATAGAATGTCTGCATCCCATAGCATGAGATTATTTATTGTGTCAACTTTACATAGCTAAGTTTCAATAAAGCATGTGTGAGTTATATATGGTGTGTGAATGGGGTATAACACTATTGTTTGCAGTTAATGAATAGAAGCCTTAAACCAGTGCTCCTAAGCTGGTGTCTTTAGAGCCCACTGTCCTACTTCTACCAAAAATTATGATATCCTGAGAAGGAAAATTAATCAGTTGGATCAGATTTGTTGGGCCAGGAACATGTCTAAACCTTACCAAATAAGGACAGGAGTTAGGAACCACTGCCTTACACTGTGGCAATTTTTCACCTGCCTCTAAACGCTGCTTTCATGATACTTTAAAGTATTATTGCCATATTGTACACAGAGCAATAAAGTAAGATCATCAGTTTTATCTATAGACCAGCCAGGTTCTCGGGCTGGGCTTTGCCAAACTTGGTCATGATAAATAAGACTGCAATGTCAACCAATGTTAGGGTGGGTCTGTTTGTCCTCCCAAAGCAACGCCGTTTATCCAAACATATTGAATTACCCAACCATATTGAATTATTAGAAAACAATCATAATACATACTTCACATTTCTTATAAAATAATCTGTGTCAAAAATGGATGTTGGCATTATTTTGGAAAAAAAACAACAATAATATCTATCATTTTTTGAAATCATTTATAGAGCTAAAAATATATGGTTAGTACAATATATTTACTGAAAAAAATTACAGGCCTACTATAAACTTTTCACAACACTCTTATAAGACTAAAAGGAAAAGACTTGTCTGAAAGCCTTCATTAATAATCTGTAGATGTAGAAAGTTTTTTCTATCAAAAAAAATTAAAGATGTTAATGTGAACATATCTCTTTAATCAAAAAAGTTCTTCAACATAAAATTGGGGAAAAGGCAGTCAAGCATAGCCATGTGAAAAAAAAAACTCATCAGCTTCTCTTCCCTTGACATTATGCAATTAGTTACCTGTCAGTCTGATGACCACTGAATAGGAACAAAGACCGGATGTGGCTAACACAAGGCACCATGAAAAGGCACAATGCAGCTGTAAGTTAGAGTCATTAAAATCATTTTTCATGCTGTCTGCTTGTTTTAATTTTTGATGTCTTTTCTTTGTGACAGAGTCAAATAAATGGCCAAGTCCTGACATATGGATATGATTTCCAGGCCTATACACAGAGCTGTCCAGAGTTTACCTCCTCCTCTCGCCCAATAACTGCTTGAGATAGGCACCAGGCCCCCTGAGACCCCGTAAGGATAGTGCTAGTACAGACAACGGATGGATGAATACACTGACTAGGTAGCCAAAGATGCAGATCTTAACAGAAAATTGAATACATAGGGGAAAAAAAGCAAAAATGATATGTTAAACAGAACAATTCATGTAAGCAAAATGGAAACTTCCTTCAGCAGAAAGTCGACAAATTTGAAACATGTACAACGTTTTCAAAAACTGTAAAATGGATACGTTTTTCTGAAAAAAAACATTGTTTTACAAAAGGAGCAGCAAAGCCAAACAGATGAAAGGGAGAATGGATCTCTAGATAACACTGGAGGGATCATGCACCAGGTTGAAATAAGGGGATATGATTAAAAATAAAAAGCACTTTGAAGTCAACCAAAGAACATCAGACCACTGGGGAAGGCTGCTGGTACACTTGGTGATCTCAGCGCTGTCAACATCATGTCTCCCACAGACAGGGATAGAGACATTATGTCCTGCAGAGCAAACTTTATCTATCTATTATTGTATGGAAACAGGGTTTTAGATTTATGAGTTATTTGAAAGTGGTTTACAAACAATTCTGTAGTTACTCAGTCACCTTTAAATATCGCACACGCTACTTTATGTGCACAAAAAGTATGCAAACTGGAAAATATGGATGGGGTGCTTTATTTAGCCTTTACACATACAAGGTAAAAACAATGCATTTTAACACTGAAATTCAACACATTTCAGAAAAGGCAAGGCTAATGTGCACAATAATTACCCACATTGTTCTTAACAAGAACTACATTTTGAAACTGCTTTTTGACTTAAAACTACAACATTTTTTTAACGACTGTTTTCATTTGTTTCAGATAAAAACTTGCAGTAAATGTTGCTAATGTTCTGTGGCAGTAAAGAAGTAGCTGTCGCTATGAATTGAATGTTTTCAAAAAGGAAACAGGGGTAACAAAAAGCGAATCAGTTTATTTTTCTGGTAGCTATTGTGTCCCACAAAGGACCCCACATCTAATGGTAATTTTGTTAGTAGCTCAGAACTACTGCATGCCAGTGAAAAAAAGACAGATATATTTTCAAAATGATCTAAGGTCTTATATCAAAGTCATTCTTAGATTCTAATGACTGTTCAAATTTAAGAATATAAGCGTGCATCCCTAACTTAATTTGTAACAAACTGCATATTTGTTGTTGTTTTTTTTCTTTTTAAATCTATGTTGCACTCTGTGGTTTGCTAGATTGTATGAATATATGCAACACTAGCCAGGGTGTTTAGAAAACATCCTCCTCATCATTTGATCATCGTTTACTTTTGGGAGTTGATGTAGATTTTATTATTCAGTCCTCCAGCAACCATTACTCATCTATCTTACATAAAGTACCCCTGTCAATTAAAGGAGAAACTCTATTAAGGCTCAGAGATTATGGAAGAAAAGTGAGATGGAAACTGAATCAAACTGTATTTTAAGTAACTCACTGCTTCTTCATAGAGTAAAAAGATGCTTACTTTTGAATTTCAGAATAAAAAAAATGCAAACTGCAGTTTGAATTAAACTTCTTTTGCTCATTATTAACACATATTCTCAGTGCCGCTGCATGTTTGGAAGACCAGGATTCATTTTGCCAGAACCCTTTTCCATTTAAATCAAGTGCTTTCTTAATCTACCTGTGTGACCAAGGGCTCCAGAAGCCTCTCCACAGTCAAGGTGCGGATTTCAAGACTCTTTGGGTCCCATTTCAATAGAATAGGGGAAGTGGCAGTCGTCATGGTCTCTGTTGGGATTAGAAGGATAGAAATAGTTTAAAAAAATATTGCACAATTCATAATGCATATAACAGTTTTAAGTGTTTAACAGGCAATATGAGAACAACATTTATATTTGCATACGTGTTGAGCTGTGCAGCAGTGGCACTCAGAAAACGCATGCACAAAAACAGGTTGGGGGGAAGTCATTCCTTCATCAATTAGTTTAGCCATTTTGTCCTAACCTTATTTTTATTTCATACAGAAACTATTTCATACCCATTAACTTAACCTTGACATATCAGTTTATTATTTAAGCATTTTGATGAACTGTGAAGATAAATAGTCAAAGAAATATCATTACTTTTTGAAGCTTTTATATTACAACTTATCAAAGCAAAATGACGTGTGATCTCTTGTTAGTGGATACAATTTATTTAAGTTACATAAGCCAGTTTTCATTTAGTTGTAAGGTAATAAATAAGTCAATCACAAAATCAAAACAAAATTAAATTTTAAACCAAATGAGCAAATGTAGCAAGGCATACAATGCAAACAACACATTTTCCACAGTCAAATCAGGAGAAACCAATGAGGTACCATGTTGACTCACTCGGGATAACTTATTTCTGGTTCAGGTTCTTTTTGGTTCTTTGAGAGTCTTAAGACTCAGCCGCTCTCTAAGAGTTTGAGCTTCCATTAAAGCAGTCGAAACGAGATACTGATCAACCACTCAGAGGCTGACTCGGAATAACGCAACAGATTCAACATTTTAGGAGACCATTAATAAAAATGAATTACATTTTTTTTAACCACATTCTTAAGACCTGGGGAGAACAAAAATATCAAAAACTGTGCTTGAAGATAAAATGCTATTTCCTGACAAAAGCTGCTTTCAACTTCAAGGTTTCACACATGTAATCACTATACTAAATAAAAAGTCATGTTCCACTCAAAGTTTAACATATGTATCACACTTTAAGAGAGACGGGGTACACCCTGGACAGGTCGCTAGTCCATCGCAGGGCAACACACAGACACACAACCATGCACACACCCATTCAACAGTCATGTTTTTGGACTGTGGGAGGAAGAGTTGTACTCAGAGAGAACCCATGCATGCACAGGGAGCACATGCAAACTCCATCCAGGCCAGGAATCAAACACAGGACCCTCTTGTTGCAAGGTAACAGTGCCACCACCTGCAACACCATGCAGCCCAACATTTTTACAATTTACGAAATTATTGACCACTTTAAAACTTTTTGACTCTCCATATTAGCAAAATAAGACCATTTCATGAAAGAGACACTTTCACATGTATAGATAGACATGCTTTTGTTATCATTTGTTTTAACATGTTTCAGGGCACATCTTGTTAAAACAACCATGTGTGTGAGGACCAATTATGAGTAAAAGAAAAACTGACAAACGGGTAGGGCAGCTGGGGCTGAAATGCAGAAAGGTGAGGGAGGTTACATAAAACCACAGATGAAGCAAATGACAAACAAATTATATATATATATTATATATACATACTATATATATATATATATATATATATAATATATATATATATATTATATATATAATATATATTATATACTCACAAGAACAAGAAGTCTGACAAATGTACAAAGTCTCTATTAATTTCTATTGTACTTTTTTTCTTTTAAACTACCAAGCAAGAAATACATATTACAAATAATTAATTAATTTCACCTCAGAGTTGGTTTGATCCAGTACTGCACATAAATCACTTTGGCTCAACATGATCTGTTCACTTGGACGAGGAAAGGTAAACAAATTCTCACCTTTTAAGTGTCATAATAGTGTTGCATCCCTCTAAATCAGATAAAATACAGTAGAAAACTTCACAGCATTGAGGTGTAGGCTGCAAATGCTCAGATCTTTAACCAATTTGCAACAGGGCCACATAGCAGCAATATGAAAAACAGACATAGGTGTCTTATTTAAGACGTCCGGCACAATAGGAGAGTGTCTTAGACCTCTACACCCCTAGTGCCTACGCCTACATGTGTTTGGGCACCATGGTCATTAAAACATCTATATCATGAAGATTCCAGAACACTATCAACATGGGATAAAAGGTTACTTAGGCTAATTTGGAAAAATGGCCCACAAGGAGGAAAGCAATTCTTATATGTTAAAGGTCAAATCAGTGCATTGAGTAAATAAGCAGATTATAAGTAATTACTTTAAATTATCAGCTGTCAAAAATGGTAGAAATCATCCCCAGGGTGGGTAGAGGCTGACACAGTCATTACAAAATCTTCCAGAAATGTCATAAACAAAAAAAAAAAATGAAACAGTGAAGGCCTTAAATGACTCACAAAAGCATGTGCAGCTACCTACTGTATGTTCCTCTAAAGTTACCAGGAGCATTGGAGTCCACAGACACATTTAGCTGTACTTCGGCTCAACCTTGTCACTGCTGGCAGTTTTCTATAGCCACATTGTGATGTGAACAGTCAGCAAATCCTGGCTCTATTCATCAAATAAAGCAAGCCAGGGGGACAACGGTTTTAGCAGAGTATACATAACTGGGTAACCAACTCTCTTACCATCAATACCTTCTTACATGGGAGTCTGGATTTCTACTATATTTAACTTACCTAAGTTGTTCAGTTTAGCTCACATTGGGGAAGGATGTTAGTCTTTGTGAACATTTCGAGCTAGTTGTTATTCAGCAGAGTTTTGGCCTACATTTGTCCACAGTCTGAGCAGCATTTTGATTACTTCAAACTTTGTTAGTAAAAATGCTGAAATCCTATAGGTCTCTACTGTGAGGACATTCAGTGTAAACAGTAAAAGAAAATGTTGAAAAGAGAGCAACAGACGTTCTTTTGGGGGGCTATACACTCAGCTAACCTGAGTACCCTACCAAAAACCTCTTCTCTGTGAAGACAAAACTAGAAACAGAAGGCTCAACTGGATAGTGTTTCAGTAATCAATTTAGTGGCTTAAAATACCCTTCTAGGTTAATGTTAAAAGGGATTTAAATTTAGCAAAAGTTAAACAAGATAACTCCAGAGGCGAAACAGCTGGCGTGTGGTGCACTCTTTCAGCAGTAGACAACGTTGCATTGGGCCAGCTGGGAATGACCGGGTGTGCTGTCAATGTAAGTGAGGCAAAAGGAAACATAAAATGGGAAGTGTGACACATTTGGGCCAGAGGCTTCTTATACTATACAACAGAACAGAAAACAGAACAGAAAATCAATTATTTTGAAACTGTCTCACTCTGCCTCGGTGTTTGCCTTTTTTATGGATAGCAATTTCGAAAACTTTATTAATAAACAGTTTAACCAGGCTTAATGTGATATGTTTTTTGTTTTTTTTGTTAATGCCTTGTTCCTTCTCAAGAGTGCTTATAATAAGCTGTGTGAGTTTGGGCGTGGCTTATAAAAGGTCAGCAGTCGTTCAATCTACTATCCATAAATTAAGCCAGGCAGTTCAATAGCAATTATTTTTGCATGGATGAACTTATGGCCTTTGTGTAAACCAAGTTAACTAACTGTGTTATTCAGAAGGCTTTGGCAAAAAAAAAAAAAAATCCTTCCCTTCCTCTTCAAAAAGCAAATGTAGTTTGGGGAATATTGGAGTAGGAAGCAGAACAAATAAAAAAATAAAAATAAAGTGTAATGTTTTATCCATCTAATTTACCTAATTTACTTGTGCTAATTTTATTTCAGCTTTTTGGCATCCCTTCAAATATCTGTCTTTAATCTAACAAAAGTTTATAAACCTTGATTATAAAAATGGAAATTGTATCGTACTGTGGATGTGACAAAAGCTTGCATTTGATAATCTGGAATTATATGAAAAAGGTAAATTTATCAACACCATACATCTAAAAGTCACACCAAAAACAGGTTTTTGTTATTTTTTAATACATCAAACTCCTACATGGCATTAATGTACATTATACTATATATTAAAATAATCTGATTCAAAAAGTATAAAACCAACCACTGATGGCCTGAGCAGTAACATACAATGTTACTTGACCACTACACAACTCTGATAAACCTGTAACGAGATTATTTTTGTACGTTAGGATATTTTGCAGGTTTCACTAAATGCTGCTATTCAGCAATTTCTTTCAGAGCTGCAAAGCAGGCCCTTTAATGTTCAATTCATCACTAGCCTGCAGACACTGAAGTTTGGCAAAGGAAGCTTGTCAAAGTGTTGTGGTGTTGTTAATTAGGCTTCTGGTTCTGTGTGTTGGTCTAAAAAACTCTGCAGTTGTCTCAGTTCATTTATCATGTCTGCTCACTCACGATAAAATGTATTGAGTGTTGATGTGTTGGGGTATAGGAATAATTGATGAAGAGAACCAGAATCAATGATACTTCCACCAAAGGGTGAGCCATCAACAGTGTACCCAACAGACAATCCTCTGATTCCTCTTAATGGTAAGGAAAATGCAAGAATTACTTACGAAAAGTGATATTTAGATACATATGAAACGTAACAATTTTTGGAGGTCTCAAACATCATCAGATCGATTTTTTTAACATAGAAAATAACGCAAAAAAAACCACACATACCCCATTGTCATTCAATGCTTTTCTACATTGTAGATACAAATATATACAACATCGCAAAAGACCACTTGGATGTAATATTTAGAAGGCCATAATAGTTTTAAGAGCTAAACATTTAAACTATGATGTAACTGGCCACTTGCGTTGGCTTTTGCTGCCTTTTATGCAATGTTATAGACTTCTTTCTATGTCTGGTGTGATTGCTTAAGTTCAGACATATCAATTTACGTCATCAACCAAAAATTATTGAGTTGGAAAACGTAGCTTATTGTGTCAAATATTGCTATTTGGTTACACTGGATTAATCAAACTAAATAAATTACATAGGTACTAAATAACTTTTAAATAACATGCCACTTTGGTGTCATTATTCAGTGTCATTTGGTACTTGGCTGTATTTTCTTACAAAGCTTACACTATGCACAAAGCAGAGGGTAACCAGGGGATTGGCAAACTGGGTGGTGAGCCCATGTCAAAAACCACCACATGCGTTTTTTCTCTGTTTTCACATACATTTTTCTGAATAAGCATCCATGAAGTTACACTGCAGTTCTGCTGCTTCTGAACTATGCCTTGGGATCTGAATTTTACAAAAATGCTTTAAAATCCAATAGCAATATACTGCGCAGTGCAACAATCCAGCCTATTCTTATGTAAGGAGCTGCTTTAGTCACTTTGATTCTGCTTCTCTGAATGTTCCTTTCATCTAACATTTGCCAAAATGTCCATTACAGGACAAATGCTGGGAGGGTGAAATTTTTGTATTGATTGGACACGGGTCCCGTGTCACATATATTACATTCTGTCACTGCTGACTGAATGATACATTTCATTACGAAGGTGCAAGGTTGGCAACAACGTCAGAGTTGTCATAATGGTTTCTGAAGCAAGATTGCCACATGCTGCATTCCTAAGTTGGTTCATTTATCAGTTGATGCAGAGTCTCCTGAATGGTGTTTGTTTGTTTTATTGGCAATTAAACAATATTATTACTTTCTGTTCTGCCTGTTTCAGCTCTTCTTAGCGATAAAGCTGATGACATAGCAGAGAGCCAACTGTTGGCGGATGTAAAGTGATTGCCTCATGCCCAGGTGTTTACCCTTAGCAGTGTGTCTATTTATAATAATAGTTTGTTAGTGCTCAGTCACTGTGTGTATCACTGCCACAGGGGTCAAAACCTATTTGTAGTTTTACACATGAAATCTTAAAGAAAAATCTTTAAGTAGAACTCTTCAATGGATTAGAAAAATCACAGAAATATGTTGGATTTACTTTACCGGTCAGTAAAGAAAACAAAAAAATATATAAAAATCTTTAGATTATGCAAGATCGAAAACAAAAAAAGATATATTGTTGAAAAATCCCTGGCGGGCAAGAATATGTAGAACAAGGGGTAATAGCAACACATTTTCTTCCACCTCCAGAGCCAAATTAATGCATGTCATTAAGATGGCTGGAATGGCTTGAGATGAAAAAACAATTGAAGTAAAATTCAAGTTAATAGGTTTGAGGCAAAGTACACTGCCAAAGCTGAGTGTTGACAGGAACACAAATAAAAAAAATGCATGGATCAAAAATGAGTCTAGGCCTTCAGACTCCATCTTTGCCTTCATCGTATGTCTACACCATCACAACACGTCTACTAGCAAAGCTAGAAAGTCATGTTTACTTTTATTTGTTTTTTTATTTGATACGTTTTTCAAAATGTGAAGATAAACATGAGATTTTGAAGTTGTTGTAAAAGTTCAGATTGACAACAAGCTAGATTCAAGAAATGTGCGTTAAATAACTATTATTCAGGAACATTACATTTGTAATAATAAGAGGAAAGAACATATACAGGACATAATTCACCATAAAGAACCGTGCCAGCAGTTCCTGAAATAACTTTCTTTAGCTTTACGATGTTCATTTCTGTTAAATGTGTACAATGTCTGTGGCAATATTATTCAGTTTCTGAGCAGTGGAGCGGTGGAGAGATCGACATGCTTTAACGGATTTTGTCCCAAAAGTGGGTGGAGTTATGGGAAGGTAGAGAGCAAATTTCACTCTTCTTTTTAGGCTTGCTGTGGTGGAAGAAAAATAAGCACACTGCCGGGTCCCTTAAGGGAAAAGCTGTCGTTATCATATTTTGCTACCTCCACAAATCTAATTTTATTGCAATGCTCTCCGGTGGAACATTGACCCAACCACATTTTCGTACTACCACTGGCTACTTATAAACTTTTGAAAACACTTTGTGTAACAATGATTAACAAAATAATTGAATTTGAAATGTGAATTAAAAATAAATACAAATTGGGAGGGCAGATAAGATAACATGTTTGAATTATGCATACATTTTTCACCTAACAAAATGAATAAAAATGAGGCACTGGACCATATAACCATTTTGTCACTCATAGGTGTGATCACCTTCAATTTTGTCTCTACATCCTGTCGTGTTTTGATTAATACCAAATAGTCAGCAACACTAAAGGTCTCTACATACCCCACAAAAACAGAGATATTTTTTTCCTTTAATCAATATATGGCCAAAACAATAACAAAATTCTTTCTGGCCAGGACATTTCATACTCTACAGTTAAAGTTAAATACAGAGCTCCTGGGAAGACCTCATAGGTCCCTCCCACTAGACCATTTGCAGGTGTGGTAGCGACGCTCCATTTCAACTAACATCTAACCAATCACACAAAATTTGTTGAGCACCACACAACAAAAAAGTTATTTCTACAGTTTGTCAACAACTAGCTGCTAGGACTCCTAATAAGGCTGCAAGAACCAAATGATTTCATTTTGTTCTTGTCTGTCATTATATTGGAGGCATGCCCCTCCTCCTCAATGACCTCCTCTGACCCACCTAAACAGTCAAGTTAACAAATATATATAATTTATTTCCTAAATAAAATAGATCGCAACAGAAGTCGTTCAGGGTTACCTTTCCTATATAAAACAGGTCTATACATTGTCCTTTTGCTAAACAAACAAAATAATCTTATTTGTTAGTTTAACAACACCACTGTCATTTCTGCTTCTACATGGACGTGCCTCTACTACTTTGTGCTCTCTGTGTCACTGACGACATTCCTGCTCTTGCATCTCAGCAAAGACATTTGGACCTTCTCTTTGTTGCTGAGTGGTAGAAGTTTTTTACTTTTATTTTTTTCTTGTTGCATTTCTATTTGAACTCACAGATAATTGTAACATAATAATAATATTTTGTATCTGCAAGCAAAAATCTTTGGAAGCAGGAAGTAGTGTTTGCTTTCAATACAATTATAGTACAAAAATCAACTGTAAAATTTGAAAAGTTCTAACATACAGTTTTCAATTAAATACGGGACCAAAAAAGAAAAAAAAGAAAATACAAAATTTTGTTTATATTATTCTAAACAGAAATAAAAAACCCTTATAAAAACACCTCTTGGAATGACAAGGCTCTAAAAAGTTGGCAATGTAAAGCAATATATAATTTGTCTACTAGCTAATTTACTTTATATTTTGATCATTTGTTTCCTCTTTGAAATAAAAAGTGTCCCATAGGCCTCCATGTAAAACAAGATTACTTAGAAGATGTCTCCATGCTCTGAAAATAATTGTTAATAACCAATAAGGTGTTTTGTCTTAACTTTAAACAGAACATAAGGCAAGACAGAACTGACTAACCACCCACAAATAAATAATATGTTTACTTCAATGACTCACTTTAATGAAGCACCTGGTGATATTTATTTAGTGTGTAGTGGGATTATTAAGTCCCTGGTGGCATATTTAACTGCATTATTAGACTCTATCAGGCGTTGCAAGGCAATGGCTTGTCATATTCCCAAGACTTGTTCCCCACTGCTACCAATATACTAACAAAACAGGTGGGTCTTGAAGCTCCAGCATGCCAACATTATAAATCATTTGTGATCTCTTGTTATCTTGGACAGCTTTAGATATCATCTTTTTATAATACTTTCTTAAAATACAATACAAAGCCTGAAAAAATACATGTAGGCACCCTGTTCTGTAAGAGAGTAGTGGTTGTCAGTGGCTGACATGTTCTTAGACACCTTGCACCTGTAAGTGATCTATATGAAAATATTACGTAAGAATCAAAAGGTAATTCTGCTCTTAACCACTTTATGGAGAAAGATGGAGACAAAGTGTGTGAAAAAAAATCTGTACATTTTCAAAGAAAACATTTTTATAATACCATTTATTAACCCTTATAATAAAATTATTTAAATACTTAAGATTAATAAGAGTATATATTTTTTTCGTATATATCTTTGTTCGATGTTTCAATATAGTACAGGTACTACAGTCAAGACAAGACTACATTTATTTTTCTTACACTAGTCACAGATTTATAATTTATAGACTTCTAGCAACTATGAAGATTTTTCAAATCCAGAAAAACTTCAACACCACATACATTTCTCTAAGGATATCCATAACATCACAGAAAGCCTGACGGTTC
The DNA here is from genome assembly GCA_036173005.1 of Crenichthys baileyi. Taxonomy (NCBI): domain Eukaryota; kingdom Metazoa; phylum Chordata; class Actinopteri; order Cyprinodontiformes; family Goodeidae; genus Crenichthys; species Crenichthys baileyi. The sequence goes on along the minus strand of JAHHUM010003012.1, from coordinate 84,015 downwards.
AGGTCTAGTTTCTTGCAAAACTGTAAAGGAGTGTCGATGACTCATAATTCAATCAAGAGCACATATAAAGTTGTACTGCAAACAAATAGTTTCTGAAGTTTAGATTTTCCTCCTCCATGACTATAAATTTCAACATCAGACTGGATGCATGTAGTGCCAACTCAGGCTTGTGAAGAAGACCAATCAGAACAACTAAGCAGCCTCCTTATCTTCTATTTTTAGAGGAAATCACAACTGTGAAATAACATGAACAGACTGAGGAAAACAGCTTAAAAACTTCTGACATGACACGAGCAGCTATTTAATCAGAATGTTAATTTACTTTGTGCAATATAAATGTTTGCAATATACATGACAACCTTTTTAGATTTGAAAACAAAACAACTAAAAAATGATAAAGTTTAAAGACAAGATTTGATTTATAAGGGAATTCAACCTGGGACTCCTGAGGCGGCTGACGGGTACCGTGAGGCTAAGCGTGCTGCGGCCCGGGCTGTGGCAGAGGCAAAAACCTGGACCTGGGAGGAGTTCGGTGAGGCCATGGAGAAGGACTACCGGTCGGCCTCGAAGCGATTCTGGCAAACCGTCCGGTGCCTCAGGAGGGGAAGCAGTGCTTCGCCAACACTGTTTCTAGTGGGAGTGGGAGGCTGCTGACCTCGACTGGGGACATTATCGGGCGGTGGAAGGAGTACTTCGAGGATCTCCTCAATCCTGCCATCACGCATTCCCTGGTGGAAACAGAGGCTGGGGACTCGGGGTTGGACTCTTTCATCACCCAGGCTGAAGTCACCGAGGTGGTTGAAAAGCTCCGCGGTGGCAAGGCTTCGGGGGTGGATGAGATCCACCCTGAGTACCTCAAATCTCTGGATGTTGTGGGGCTGTCATGGTTGACACGCCTCTTTAACAATGCATGGCGGTCGGGGACAGTGGCTCTGGACTGGCAGACCGGGGTGGTGGTCCCCCTTCATAAGAAGGGGTACCGGAAGGTGTGTTCCAACTACAGGGGGATCACACTCCTCAGCCTCCCTGGTAAGGCTTACGCCAGGGTATTGGAGAGGAGAGTCCGGCCGATAGTCGAACCTCGGCTTCAGGAGGAGCAGTGTGGTTTTCGTCCCAACCGTGGAACACTGGACCAGCTCTATACCCTCTACAGGGTACTCGAGGGCTCATGGGAGTTTGCCCAACCGGTTCACATGTGTTTTATGGACCTGGAGAAGGCATTCGACTGTGTCCCTCGTGATGCCTTGTGGGGGTGCTCCAGAAGTATGGAATCGGGGGCGCTTTATTAGGAGCCATCCGGTCCCTGTACGAGCGGAGCACGAGTTTGGTCCGCATTGCCGGCACTAAGTCGGACCTGTTCCCGGTGCAGGTTGGACTCCGGCAGGGCTGCCCTTTGTCACCGGTCCTGTTCATAACTTTTATGGACAGGATTTCTAGACGCAGCCTCCGGGCCGGAGGGGGTCTGGTTTGGGGACCAGTGGATTTCGTCTCTGCTTTTTGCAGATGACGTGGTCCTGCTGGCCCCCTCTAGCCAAGACCTACATCATGCGCTGGGGCAGTTCGCAGCCGAGTGTGAAGGGGCTGGGATGAAGATCAGCTCCTCCAAGTCAGAGGCCATGGTACTCAACCGGAAAAGGGTGGATTGTCCTCTTCAGGTTGGAGGGGAGTTCCTGCCTCAAGAGGAGGAGTTCAAGTATCTCGGGGTCTCGTTCACGAGTGAGGGAAGAATGGAGCGGGAGATCGACAGACGGATCAGTGCGGCTGCTGCAGTAATGGGGGAGCTGTGCTGGTCCGTTGTGGTGAAGAGAGAGCTGAGCCGAAAAGCGAAGCTCTCAATTTACCGGTCGGTCTACGTTCCTACCCTCACCTATGGCCATGAACTTTGGGTCATGACCGAAAGAACGAGATCCCGGATACAAGCGGCTGAAATCAGCTTCCTCCGTAGGGTGGCCGGGCACTCCCTTAGAGATAGGGTGAGGAGCTCGGCCATTCGGGAGGGGCTCGGAGTAGAGCCGCTGCTCCTCCACATCGAGAGGAGTCAGTTGAGGTGGCTCGGGCATCTATACTGGATGCCTCCTGGACGCCTTCCTCGGGAGGTGTTCCAGGCACGTCCCACCGGGAGGAGGCCCAGGGGACGGCCCAGGACACGCTGGAGGGACTATGTCTCTCGGCTGGTCTGGGAACGCCTTGTGCTCCCCCCGGAGGAGCTGGCGGAGGTGTCTGGGGAGAGGGACGTCTGGGTGCTTCTGCTGAGTCTGCTGCCCCCGCGACACGGTTCCGGATAAGCGGAAGACGACGAGTACGAGTACGAGAAATTCAACCTGGAAAGACTCGCAAAGAGACGACAGGGATGTAATTATAAAAGTTTATTAGTGAATGTTTATTTCTTTGGTGCTGGGACCCCAGTGGAAGACGTGAATGCTGAGAATGACATGCGCTTGAATGAACATCTAAGGGTTAGATTTAGAGATGTCTCCCCCCCCATCCGATCCTGGTGGTGGAGTGGAGGCCTGAGGAGATTTGGAAGGAGTTTGGAAGCCAGATGGTGGAGATGGATGAAGATCTTTTAAAGCGGAGCCTTGAAGGATGATTGCCCAGAGAGAAATGAGGACTTGACGCTAATTGGTGGAGCAGAGCTGCATGGAGGAGTAATTAGACGAAGCTGGACGTGATGATGAGTCTTCCATGTTGAATTTTCGTTTAAACTCCATTATTCTCATAATCCCTTCATTTTCAGTTGGATTTCAAACTACTACCTTATTCTCTTTTATGGTACATGATATATATAACTGTTGAATGACAATAAATTTGACAGAAAAGAGTTTGCATGTGTTGCAGTCCTAAGAAAGAAAATTGCTATCAGCAAAAATTAGAAACAGCAAGTCAGACCTCAAAGATAACCTGAAATTGGTATCTAACAGCAAAAGCCTAATCGGTGCATTTCTAAAATGTAACTTATACACTAAATAAGAAAATATTATTTTTTAACAGTTACGTTTGCTCTCAAAATAGACACAGTAATGATGCCAAAACATTTAAACAATGATTTACTGTTACACTGTCAAAACAACAAATGTATAAAGTTATAAAAAGTCATTAGTTGTTGTTTCTAGAAAACACAAATTTAGTTTTGTTTTTTTTTTCATTTTAGCCATGCAGTTCTTTTTTTTTCACAAAGATAGAAAATGTACAAGACAAGAGTTTAAACTACTTATACTGCATGAAATTAGCCACAGAACTTCCTTTTCTCTGCATATCCAACTAACTTTCTGAGTTCAATCCCTGTCATTTGCCGTTACATGAAAGCATACACACTGACACTGTGCTGACCCAAATTCAGAGCCGAGTTAAACACAAATCCTTGTGCGGAGCAGTGGGGGTATCTCTAAAAGCAGCTGTCAAACCCTAGCATGTCAGCAATCACTGCTCGCAAGAGCCAAATTTACAGAGTCACTAATAAAAATCAGCAAAAAGTAAATAATGAGAACTGAAATTAACAAAGCAGCCAAGATGTTTTGGGAACTACTTTTTAAATGACTGACGTAAACACATTAAAGTATTTAGAAACGTGCTGTTATTCTTGGAAGAGCAATGTTTTTACATTGAACATGCAAGGCTCAGTTTAGATGGCAGTGGGGTTAAAACACATTAATTCATTTCATTTTATTTATTGTGACTACCCAATTTAAAAAGCAGAAAAAACCTTCCCTTGCTGCAATCTTTTTTGTATTTTGTATAGACTTAGGTGAATAATAATTTCCTCTTAAGCAACCAAAGTTTACTTAAATGCTGATTTAAACAAATATTATGTCATACTATTTTACTTTAGATAAGAATATGAATCAGTTTCATTATTTAAACAATCTCTAACACTTGGGTTTTACAAATAAAGACTGTTTGTAGCCCATTTTCCTCACAGTCTTCCTTTCTTACAAATCTGATGTAGAGATGTGATTACATTTGTTAAAAATAAATGATACAACTGAGTCCAAAAATCTACATTAAAACGAGCAATATAGTCTACTTCTTATAATTTATTTATGATCAGTAGTTTTAGGACTGTTGCAAGATAGGTGAGTAAGACAACCAGAAACCATATTGTTTCTATGAACACTGCCTGCTGTGAGCATGTGTAAGGGACCTGAGTGTTATGTTGCATCACTGTAAATCTGAAGTTTGTAATCTGTGAAACTAATTGTAAAACTTAGAAAAACAACGTGCTTGTATTTCAAAGCTTACATGTTTATATGGCTAAATCACAACACAGTTCAGCTAAGGTTTAGTGTTCGGGATAAATTTACAGCAGCGGTCTCCTGTAAATAGGTCAGCTTTGGAATGCATGTCTATAATCCTATATCTTATGGGGTTTGTGTACGACATTGGTATAAGGTTATGAAGTAACCAAGAAAAACTATTCCTATCCAAAATCAAATTACATTTGGTTGGTTTGTATGACACTAAATATTAAATACAATGTATATCATCATACCTGTGTATGTTTCCAAAAAGACTACAATCTAAAGGTGACTAAATTAATCTTTTTTATCTATATTTCATTTAGTAATCTGAAATAGTTTCTCTGATCAACACCATGTCATTTGCTGACATTTTAAAAAGATTCAATAAGTGCTAAAGAAACCTATAAGCCTTATTTCTGTCATAATCCACGGGTGTTTGTGGTTTGGTTTTCTTTTCTGTTTGTTTTCTAAACATTTGAGGGTTATTTATGTTAGTAAGGTCTTGCAGTATACAGTTCATTATTTTAATTTTGGGATTTCCATACTTGTTCATTCTTTTGTCTTTAGTTTCTTACCTATTTCTTGTGTTCTTTCCATTGTGCATTTTGGTTTATTCTCTTGCATTAGTTTCAGGCCTCTCCCCTTTTTTGATTTTTATGACCTTTCGTGTCTAAGTTAATCGCCCTGTGTCTTTTCTGTGTTAGTCTTCTTTCATCAGTTTCGCTCAAATTATCTTATTTATCTGTTTTGATAAACATGCACCAATGGACATGTCCCTGCAAAGCTCCAGCATTTCTGGACACTATTGATTCGCTAATTTTCACCTTACACACTGATATTCACAGTGCATGAGTCGTGACAAAGAGACTGTATTGGCTGCTGCAGTTCTCTGTCTGTCACTGCTTACCTGTGCTTGGGTTTCCCCGCACTGACAACCATGTGGGTCAGACAAGTGGCTAATAGAAATAGATCTCTGGGGACAGGAAAACAGAAATTGGTGGACTACTAATTAAAAGCTAATAAAAACAGAAATACAATTTTTAACAAAATGCTCCAATTACATTTATTTTAAATGAATTGTTCGAAGTAGCAATATGCATGCCAATACTGAAAAAAATGTAATTATTTCTTTACATGGAATGTTTTTGTCTCATTTTAGTCATATACAGTCAATATTAAAAATAAAATACTTTTTTTTGTTCCAAGGTCTTAAAATAGATACATTATTTTACATTAGGTATTTAAATCTAACCTCCAGCATAGAAAAAAACAGACACAGCACATTCCAAACAAAGATGTAGCCATGACTGTATCTGTTGTACCATGCTATAAATTTATTTGGGAAGGTTGTAAGTAAAACTGATTTGGCTAAAAATCTTGCATAGTTACTTTGAGTATTTAAATTCCATTTTTAAAAGGGGTAAATATTTGTCCTAATTAGTCAATAATTTAAATTGCATTTTAAAACTTGGGTGCAGTGCTTTAAAGTTTTCGTCATCGAACCTAAGCCAAATTATGAGAAGAACCTTAAAGAATGAAATGTGTAGATACAGATATATCTTTAGATAAAAGCTTAAGATATGTGAGTTCAAATGCTGAGGCAGAAGTGACCATAACTGGGTTTTAAAATTGTAGAACACTGTATGTTTGATTTTTATGTAAATGTTGTTTACACCAAAATTTGAGCTGCAAATGTAAAAAAATATATATATATTTTTTGTAATGTCTAAAAAAATGTAGTACTCGTACTCGTCGTCTTCCGCTTATCCGGGACCGGGTCGCGGGGGCAGCATACTAAGCAGAGACACCCAGACGTCCCTCTCCCCAGACACCTCCTCCAGCTCCTCCGGGGGCAGCCCAAGGTGTTCCCAGGCCAGCCGAGAGACATAGTCCCTCCAGCGTGTCCTGGGCCGTCCCCTGGGCCTCCTCCCGGTGGGACGTGCCTGGAACACCTCCTGAGAAATGTGTCCAGGAGGCATCTGATATAGATGCCTCCTGGACTGGCTCCTCTCGATGTTGAGGAGCAGCGGCTCTACTCCGAGCCCCTCCCGGATGGCTGACCTCCTCACCCTATCTATAAGGGAGTGACCGGCCACCCTACGGAGGAAGCTCATTTCAGCCGCTTGTATCCGGGATCTCGTTCTTTCGGTCATGACCCAAAGTTCATGGCCATAGGTGAGGGTAGGAACGTAGACCGACCGGTAAATCGAGAGCTTCACTTTTCGGCTCAGCTCTCTCTTCACCACAACCGACCGGCAAAGCGCCCCAATTACTGCAGCAGCCGCACTGATACGTCTGTCGATCTCCCGCTCCATTCTTCCCTCACTCGTGAACAAGACCCCGAGATACTTGAACTCCTCCTCTTGAGGCAGGAACTCTCCTCCAACCTGAAGAGGACAAGCCACTAAAAATGTAGTAACAGAACTTTATGTTGAAATAAATGACAATCGTGTTGGTTGAAATACTGTGTAGAAACTATGAACCAAGTAAGGCTTGTGTGAGTAGTAAATACATATGTGGAACTGTTCGCTACAAAGGTTTTTCGAGGTTGTATTATAGATCAACGTGACCGTGCTTGCTTAGGTCTTTTTCTTCTTTGCTCATGCTCTGAATATGGTATATTCAGCCCTGCCCCATTAATTTCATTAAACTGGTGATAAGAACCAATAGATTACCATTTCAATGTTCAACAGCAGGTCAGCATGGATCGCTGATGCAATTTTGACTTGTCATGTCATTGGATGAATGATACTATGAAGGAAAAGGACAAATAATAGAAAAGACAAAAACAAGAGAAAGGATAAAAGTAAACGAATTGAAATGTAAGTTTTTCTTTGTTGATTAGCTCCTCAGAAATCCCAGTATGAGTTAAATAAATGTTAAATTCCAGATTTGTTTTTCCCAAAACATTATGGTTTTATTTATATATTTTTTGTAACATAAAGTGAATTAAATATGTCTTATGTTGACATAAAATATATTACCTACAAAATTACTGAATGCAGGTAAGACGAGTCTTTAATGCTCATGGCAGGAACAGACAGGGTAGCAAACACGCACAAGGAAACACACAGGAACCAGCGGGGAACAAAGGAAAAAAACGGGCTTAAATACAAAACTGGACAGCAGGGGGAACCAATGACATATGTGACCAGACAATCAGGGGAAAACACAGAACAGGAGTGGGCTTGGGGAGCAGGGAGACAGAAAACAAAGGACTAGACCTGTCATAGTTTTTTTCAATTCTTTTGGTAAGGGTTTTATTTTTTGTGCACCAATGATATTCGGTATGGCAGGAACTCTCAGGGACCGGGTCAGCCTTGCCTTCAAGGGAGACAAGTAGCGGTGAGATAGTAGGCCAGAAGCAGAGAGGAATTGAGAGAGTGAATAGCTGCTTACGGTGAGAATGGAGTTTTCGGTCCGGGAGGGTGTCAGATCCAGGAGGCAGCTTGTTTTGCTTGTCGTGAAGGTTTGGTTTGTTGGAGGGCGGACAGGGCTTTCGGCTTGGGCTCGGAAGCTCGGATTGTGACTCAGATCCGGAGACATGGAATCCGGGGAGGTTTTAACCTGAGCTTGACCATGAAGGAAGACAGTCCAGGAACAGCATTCAGGTAACCGAGGCACCTTAAAAGGAACAGAGTTCAAGTTTGAGATCTTTTCAAAAGAAGTCAGGAAACAACAAGGCACGGAGGACTGGCCCAGAGGCCGTTCCCAGCAGACCCAGAGTTCAGGCGGTCGCACCGGTGGCCGTCCCCAGCAGACCCAGAATTCAGGCGGCTGGCCCGGAGGCCGTCCCTGGCAAATCCAGAGTTCAGGCGAACGGACACGCAGGAGCTGGCGGTCTGGAGACCGGCAACGCAGGAGCAGTCGATTAGGAGGCCGGCGACGTAGGAGCAAGCAATCAGGAGGCCAGCGACATAGGAGCTGGCGGTCTGGAAGCCGGGGACGCAGGAGCTGGCGGTCTGCAGGCTGGCAACGCAGGAGCTGGAGATCCGGAAGCCGGTGGCGTAGGAGCAGGCGATCAGGAGGCCGGCGACGTAGGAGCTGATGATCTGAAGGCCAGCGGCGGGACCAGGAGAACCCCACGATGGAGCTCAGAGGTGCGGTGCGGAAACCACTGGAACCAGGCGGGGCGGTTGGCAGAGGACCCACTGGGACCTTTGGCGCAAAGGGGTGGGGATTTTGCGGCGGGGGCTGCCGAGGGGACCAAACAGGGGAGAAAAGGTGCGTTCTCTGCACCCCTCAGGGGGCAGGAACAGGGAAGTGGAAAAAAAGCTTGCCACAAAAATCCACCGGAAAAAGGGGGAAAAACAGGGATGGAGGCAGTTCGTCCTCGGAGCCCCCCAGGACAGGATCGGGAACCAGGGGCAGGAAAAAGGAGGGAGGCTATCCACGAGCCCCCCACGGGACCCCAAAAAGGTGTGAGGGGGGCTTTGGGTTTGGGACCCCCCCGGAAAAGAAAACCCGGGAAAAAGGATGGGGGGTGGGGGCGTTCATCCATGAACCCCCCAGGAAAAGGACCAGGAACAGGATTAGAAGTCGGGGGGAGCAGCGATGGCTGATCAGGAAGCTAAAAAAAAAGAGCTGGAAAGTCGCCCCCGAGCTTTGGGGAGGGGGGGGGGGCAGAGCCCCCCCTCATAGAAGCGGCAATTTTTACCAGGGGCCTTTTTGGACGCTCGGCCTCAATAGGGTGTGGTGAATACCGAGGATCTGGTAAAAAAAAAAATCCTTCCATGCCTCTAGCCAGTCTTGAAGGCTGCCCCGCTATTTCCAAAAACCTCCTCCATGGGGAGCTGGGAGAGGGGTCACAAGGTGAGAGAACAATTTTTACGAGGACTTCACCCCCTTTTTTAACTCCCTCTCCCTTCTTCCTGCTTTGTCCCCCGTGGGGGGTTTCCCTTCTGTCATAATGAGGGGTTTTTTATGGACCAATATGCCAGTGAAGAAGTCCCGAAGCTCGAGGTTTGCAGGGTTTGGAAGAGTCTTTAATGCTCATGGGAGGAAAAAGGACAGGGGGAGCAAAAAACGCACAAGGAAAAACACAAAGGAAAACCAGCGGGGGGAAAAAAGGAAAAAAACGGGCTTAAAAAAACATGACTCGGACGCAGGGGGGAAACCAATGAAAAAAACTGGGCCAGATAATCAGGGGAAAACAGAACAGGTGTGGGCTTGGGGTGCAGGGAGATAGAAAACAAAGGACTAGACCAGGTAATAGAACAAAAAACACAGCTGGTATGACAATAATTATTGCCACTATTTGTTTACAATCCAATTAATATGTACAAAGACAATAATCCTTTTACACCATTTTCTCCCCAAAAATGCGGGTTTGGTATCTTTTTTTTAAACTAACTTATATTTGTGCTTTGTTTCAACTTATCGATCAGTCCATTCCACAGATCCACCCTACACATAGATTCAAATATGCTCATCTTTGCTCATCAAATCAACTCATTGTTTTTGAAAGTCAGGCTCTCCTCTATGATTGTAGCCCCCCATCTCTGTCAGGAATCATTCTAATTACCTGAAAGCAATTTGTTTCGTGCTTTAAACATGATTTGTGATATTTTTAAATGTAGCCAGATCCCCCAAGTTTCAACGCTTTTGACTTAGACTGCAATAATGGTTAATATGTTGAAAATGGATTAAAATCTCAATTCTAAGTTATTTTTTCAGTTTTAAATTGGTAAAACCAGCTACTACTCGCATACATATGAAATGAGGTGACCTCTGTTCCTAATGTAAATTATAAAATGCCTTCTTAGAGCATAGATGTCTAGAAGGAAATATTTTGAATGCTGTGGTTATAGTTCAAATTGGTATTTGCAGGTCAAAAATGTATTATAGGAAACCATCTACTAATGTTTGATCAGTGCTTTTCTAACATTTGTTATTTAATTCTATTTCAGTTAGTTTTATGCTTTATTAAATTTTTTAAAAATGTAATCGGCTCAAACAACAGCTATCGGTGCATCACTAATAAAATCTAAACTGAAGTGAGACAGAGGTAGTTTTATGTTATCCTAGGTGCTTAAATAGAAGGCAGCTGGACTTCTCTTGTTTCTTAAAGCAAGTGATTCATGTGACCCTAAACGCTGCTTCAGTGTGATTGCCCTAATAAAAGCTGGGAACTCTCAGCCCCTGATCAGAACTGAAGCAGCAGACAAAAGGTGAAATGTTTTAAAGAAACAAGAGAAAAAGCACTTAGGATTGTGCTGCATGACTACGAACCTACATCTACTTTTACATTTTGGAAGATAGGGGTCCATTCGGTTTTCATCTCACTCACTACAAGCTGTTACAGTAAGCAAAAACTGTATCATCTTGATTTGCCCCTGTGGTCAGCATTCAAATTTTAAAAGTAAGGAGAAGTTGGGCAGTCGCCTAACAACAGAAAAGTTAATTTATCAAGACAAGGCACACAAAGTGTGGGGGAGGAGCTGGCCAATCCTGAGAGGTGTTAAACTCTGAGAGGAGTTAGACTTTAGAAACACAAAACAAGTTACATCAAAGAAAGCAGAGCACTCCCTGACCAACATACAAAGAAATAATGTGAGAAATAATTTTATATATAATAACTTTCCACTGCCAACATGTTGGCTTGATCCTGAATGGCTAAAAAAACAGAACAATGAAAGTGCGAGGGGGGATGTGACCCTGAATTAATAACGGTTCACTTCATTGCACTGTGACTGCTCATTTCTAAATGTCGAAAGTAGCACAAACAAAGTTAACTACAAGCCATTGTTAGTTAGATTTATCATCACATTATAGACAGCAGGCTTAAAATAGTCATAATAATTATGTTAAAATTATAGCACTTAAAAATAACATTTTGTGTGCAGTCTGAAATTATTAATGATGTCCCTGAAGAAAAGTGAGCTCCAAGCAACTTGAACACATAGGTTAAAATATTTACCTGCCATTCCAGACATGAATAATGCTAATTTTATAACATAATTTGTGACAAAAATGATCAGAATAATAAGTTAAAGAAATAAGCTTTCTCTTACTTATACTTATGCCAACCAACTACAACAAGAAAACAACTAATAACAACAGTTTAGTTTTAAATGTTGTGGCATTTGTGGGTGTCCAGGGAACAGTCATCCACACTGAGGCTGAGCTGTTGGCAGCAGCTTGGTATAACACCACAGCATTTTTACTCTTAATGCTTTGGATAAATTAATGAAGTCTGTTCTATGATCATTATACTTTCCACCTGATACTCCTAAAACTTTATTACAGGTAATTTCACCCTTTAATTAAAGCTCTTGGATGCAAACAGCTATTTAGAGGCATTTTTTTTACTAAATAGACAGGGAACGAACAGGATGTTTGGCATAAAATAGGAAAGTGCATCTGCCAGACTCAATCATTTCTCATGACTTAAAGGAACACTAACCTTTTTTTTTACTAACAACCATTCTGAAATGGTGCAACTAAAGTGTGATAACAAGTGGTAGTAAAATGCCTCATGAATTGCCAGGTGGACATTTGTTAAAAACCTGAAAGATACCCAGTGCACTGACAGAAAACATAAGGTACATAAAAATATTATTATTAACAAATTAGTAATTTTCTTGGGTTCTCTAGCAAACAAGAAAGCTGCACAAACACATTACCATTCCATCTACTGCGGAAAAACTCAATAGAAGAAGAAGCTACAATAAAGAATTCTGAAATGCCAGTGGAATGTGAATATTACAGCAACATGTTTAGCAATTAAAGACAGAAGAAATCAGCCAGGAGGGATGAAAATAAAAAATCTTTTGAGATATGTTTATTCAAAGAAACCATACAAACTAGTTTTAGTTCAAAGCAATAAGTGTTCTCCTTCAACCTCAGAGATTTTCTGAACTTTAAAAAGTGAAGTAATTAGCTGTGCTCGAAGTGTCCTCTTTAGTGGACATTTATTTGAGTTGCATTAATGTCTTAGTCTTTCTTCTGGTGGACATCTCTCTCTCTCTCTCTCTCTCTCTGGCATTGCAGACTAGGTAATGTATTTGAATACACTTCCGACGTGCTTTCAAAAAGTTGTATTCGTGATTTTATTCCTGTTCCTTCACCTATTGTTGCTCGTTTGACTCAACATACTAGAATATTAGTAGCTTCTTGTGGGCTACTTCTTTATCCTGTTAACTTTTAGTTTAGTTCCTGAGATTTTTTTGCACTTAAGAAATCAGGTTTGAAAAGTGAATCCTGTGCTTTCATTAAAAGTGCTAAAATACTTGATTGGTATGTGAATGTGTTCTGGGAAAATGTTTCCTTTGCCCCTAAATAGACTAAGGAAATATCCCAAAAGGTGTAGAAAGTTCAACGGCAACAGCTTTTCTGTACAGCTGAATCTCGCCAGAGCACAAAACTGAACTGTCTTACACACTGCCATGATAAAGTGAATGTGCAAGTAAAAATGCCGTATGTTGCAGTGCATAGCCATGACTCTTTTAAAAGATGAAAATGAGCGCAGCGAATAAAATCAAAGTATTTACCTAAGGTAAGTCATTGCGTTAAAGAGAAGAAAATGTAATGTGAAATTACAACAGAACAGTTAAAGATGCATCATTGATGTCATAAGCAGTATCCACTGAACCAAGAATAAATATTTCTTGTGAATTCATGTAAAGGAAATATTTCCCTGAAATTTTAAACTAACTTTAAGCACAATTTTGGATTTTGCATGTTAGTTATAAGACAAAAAAGGAAGCTATATATGAAAAAGTCACAGACAGACGAGATCTTAAAATACCAAGGCCACACTTGTTTGTCTTAGAAAGATTGGCTCATAAAAAATTGATAGATGATGCTTTGAACTTCCTACCGTGTCTGTTTGAGCATAAACATTGGCCACAGAGTATACCCTTTCATGGATTTTTCCAACTGAATATAACAGGCCAAAAGATTTATGAGGCATAACAGGATGTATATGAATAATCTGACGTTCCAGTGGCTATCAAAAGTTTATCTCATTTCTTTTAGATTCAACATTACAAGAAGCTGTTTTGAGAAGGAGGCTTCTGCCAAAAACCTAATGAGCCATATAAGCAACTCTCCAAACCAAATGACCAAAGAAAATACAGCATAAATAAGATTTGTGACAACAAATAAATTCATAGCACAGCAGATCAGTGGAACATAAAGGAAGCATCTTTTATAACATGTATTAAGTCAACTTCACATGCACTCTGGGGAAGCCGCTCTGCCCTTCAAAAACTACCATACTTTTCAGACTATAAGCTGCTACTCTTTTCCCACACTTTGAACACTGCAGCCTATACGACGGTGCGGCTAATGCATGTTTTTTTTCATGCCGCCAAAAAGATTTTGTCTTGTAACAGTAGACCTATCAAATTGATGAGTAGTTCAAAGAGGTCCAATGAACTTGTGCGATAAATCAAGAGCACTTTCACAATTCAATTACCGGTATTGTAAATCAGACATTTATATTCACCCTCATCAACATGGAAAATCACCGACGGGTTTCGAAAGGCTGGACTGCTGCGTGATTAAGGGGAACAGGTGCGCTCAAGTGAGAGAGTATATATATATGTATATATATATATATACATATATATATATACATATATATATATGTTTTTATATATATATATATATGTTTATATATATATATATATATATATATGTATGTATATATATATATAGACACCTATTCTTTAATGCAGCCAAGAATGTGGTAAAGCATAGTAATGACAATGCTGTGGAGAATAACACTTGGTAGAAACTATATAAATGTTCATGGGCCCTTTACTGGGTGTTGTGGGTGCAGTTTTGGTATATGGCAGATGCAGATAGCTAGAGTTTTCAGAGAATAACCTCATTTATTCGTCTTTCCCCAAAACTGCTGCTGACAGTATTTTTTAAGCACTGCTGGATCATCTACTTAATTGTTCATCGTTATACAATATGCCTCTGTCTTCCAACAGTCAAGCGTGGGTATATAATTGGCATATAACTCAGCTAATTAGGCATATGTCCATATCACATGCTATAGTGGAATGATGAAACTATAGTAAAACATTATATTATGTTACAAAAAGTGTAAAAAGTGTGGTATTTAATACACTCATGAGAATGTTTGAAGCAACAGAAATTCTGAATTTATTAAAACATAATGTAATAGACATGGAATCTATCTGTAAATTGTTACGGTGTTGCTTCTATTGCCTTATCTCCTAAAAACTATAAAGCACATGCGCACAAGTCTGAATAAAAACCAGCGGCCAACAGCACAAACAATCCTGTTCCATTTAGAGGGGGAACCATGACTACCTCAGAGCCATGCTCTGTGGGTTTCAAGGTAGTCTGTCAATAACATTCGCTCTCCCAGGAGACAGAAAACAAAACACTCCTGGCTGTCATTGATTGCAAAGTCTCACCCATGAATTGCGTCCTTTCCTTAAAACTGACTGAAAGAAACGCGCCTTCTACCTCAAATGACATGCAGTAGCTGATTCAGAACATTTAGATGATTGCATAAAGATGACTGTCAGGTCCTACAATAATTGCACCAGGAAAGTAGCTTCTGACATACCAGCTAAACTGTGTTTTCAAAATGATGATTTTTTTCAATGAAGAACAAATCATCTTGGAGTTTCCACTTTGTCGGAACAAGCAATTTTCTTTTCATTACTTATTCAGAGTGTGTCTAATGTAAACCCATTTAAAAGAATATAGTAATAAAAGATCAAAACAAATTCATACCGGCCAAATATGTTTGGATGTTTAGCATTTAACGTTGCTGTATAACAGCAGAATCCAGCACTTAGATCAAATGTACTGTAAAAATATTAGATATATATTCTGAAAATTAAAACATAAACTGTATAAATTCTCAGGCAGGTCTCAGGCAGATGGTTAGACAGTGATTAAACATATGCAACTATTTCCGACAGGGCGGTAGAGAGTCTGTCCAAGCTTGGCAGCCGGAAAGCACAGCCTCTCCCTTGTCTGCCTCTTGTCAAAGGACATTTTCTGGACTTCACAAATTGCTCGCTAAAAGAAATATCTAGACAGTTTCAAAAAACTCCTGAAACCCCATCAGTTTTGATTGCCATTCACTTCCTATTGAGTTTGACACTCCGAAATAAAACAGTTGTCTATTTTGTCTTTAAAACCGGAATTTTAATTTGTTTAATCATAGAAGAGGTACAGTTTTAGCCCTTGTTTTACTGTTTTAGTGATATAATGTGGTTTGTTTTTTCTTCATTTTAGTTAGTCTGCATTTTGTTCCAACATGTTTTTTTTTGTTTGTTTTTTTTTTTTTTAAATGGGTTGATAAATAAACAAATATTAAAATATTTCTTCGTTCTCATTTAGTCACTTTTAAGCTTAAAAACTAATAAAATATAATGTTTAGAGTTAAAAACAAAAATCTCCCAGTGACCGGAACAGGCCAATTTTTGGCTTGATAGGAGACTGGCCAGCCGGAGAACCAACATCCTGATCTATTGCAGAGCAGTGACAGCACTATACATAAGTGCAACCAGGTCAAACAAAAAACAACACTCTTTGCTGTGGATGCAGTTACTGAGGGAAGAAGTTAACTATTTTGAGTAAAAGTAAAGTGTTTAAAAAATAAGAGAAAGCACAAAGGTGAAAGAAGCTATTTTAAAGGGAACTACGACATGCCAGAACATGCTGGGACAAAACTCCGTTTGATTCAGGCTGCAAGAGGGTGAGAGAAACTAAGACTTTCATAAGACGGCTGAAAAATGAACAACAAAGTTGGTCTGTATTCTCCCTTTGAGCTTTTAAACTCTGTCTGTCATGGAACATTCTGGATTTGGATATGTTGGCAACCTGTTGGGAATCTCAGAGTGAAGGCAAGGATCAACACTATGTTGTCAAAAGTAGTCTGCTTTTACATGTAAATGGTAAATGGCCTGCACTTGTGTAACACTTTATTAAGCCCCCAGAGACCCCAAAGCGCTTTACACTACAAGCAGTCATCCCCACAGTGACAGTGGTATACTACATTGTAGCCACAGCAGCCCTGTGGCAGACTGACAGAAGCAAGGCTGCCATACAATCGGCGCCACCGGCCCCTCTTACCACCATTAGAAGGCAAATCGGGTGAAGTGTCTTGCTCAAGGACACAACGACTGAGATGGACAGAGAAGGGGTTCACACCAGCAACCCACCAATTACAGGACAACTCCTACCACCTGAGCCACAGTCGCAAGATTTGACATATTAAAAGTCAAGCACTTTCACATATTATTCTTAATTTATAAGGTCCAATTTGTTGATGGAGCCACCAGTGCCAGCAATAGCAACTTTAAACTATTCTGTAAACATCTTCCCAAAAGTTTAAGAGTGCGTTCTTAGTTAGATGAGAAAACCAGAATTGCAGCCTCTGCTCTAATTCATCCCAAAGGTGTTCAAGAACGTTGAGGTCAGAACTCTGTGCAAGCGCGTCAGGTTTCTCCACACTAGACTTTATACACCTGCAGCCATGGCAGTGATTGTAACACCACAATTCATTGATTTGGTGGTGTGGCGCCATACCTTTGGCAATATAGTGTATTTCCCCTTGGGAATACACATGAACACTGGTTTTAGCAATGCTAGCCATGCTAGTATTTGCTAATATAAGATGCTAAAGCCAGTTAAAATATCGAATCCATAACCATTTGTAATTGTTCATAAATTAGTAACGCCCAGTTTTACAAAGGTAAATAAGCGCTCATGGCAAGAAAATATATTAAAAGCTGCTATTATAGCTCTTTAAAAAATCACACTCAGCTAATATTGGCCGGTCATAGATTTTTCTTAAATCTGAACACCAAGTCAAGTGAAATATTATTATTACTATTATTCTTTCAGACTTTTTGGTAAACCAGACGAAACCATACTTTTATAGAGGCACTAAGGAATCTGCTGGTGAGCAGAATCAGCCAATATTTATGTTTGATTGGCTCTGACTGGGCACTGGCCATGGGAAACTTATGTCTCTTTTCCATTAGTACCTACTGTACTCGACTCGGGTTTATACACGGTTGGGTTCAATTTTCATTACAATTGAGTAACATCTCTATTTGGGCAGGATCGTCAATAGCAAGGCGGCCAAACAGGCTAAAAAAGTAACGTGCTGTGATTTGTAGTGACATAGACTACTGCCCAGTCTATGGCTGTTGTCAAGGCTGCGGGCAGCAAGACAAAGCACTCTGGATAAGAAGAGAGAGGGAAGCCATGGAGCAGTATCAAATTGAAGGGTACAAGCTAGGCACTGCTGATGATAAGCTAACGCTATTTAATGCTAGCTTGCTATATTGGTCATATACACAATAATACCAGAGTAAGACTCTTTTTTTGTTTTTTGTTTTGTTTTTTATAGTTTTTTCTGTAATACCTTAAGATGAGATTTTTTGAGAATTGGAGTTATACAAATGAACTGAATTGAAGTCTTTTTTATTGATTGTTGAGATGGGTAAATTATTTTCAGCATGTTATTTTTTTTTGTTAAAAAATGTAGTTCTCCTACATTCTCTTATTCCTTTTTGGGAAATGCCTAGATTATTTTCAATCGGAAACAAACTTTTTGGTTGAATCTAAAGTCTGCCGGGGCTTTAGCCTTTTTTTTATTTTATTTGCAGGTTTGTGTCTCAGCTTTAGTTTTCCCACTGCTGCTGAATAGAATAACCACCATAGCGAGCAAGGGAGAAGAAAAGCACACAGAGACGCAGACAGGCAATGACAGAGAGGGTGTGCATGCCTTCTTGCCTATCATGAGCTCACATGCTAAATTCAGCTATGCAACCTCTACAACCCCATGGGATCCTGGTTCTCCAGTTACAGTAAAGGGAATGTGGCAGACTACACTGGGTCTGATTCCAATCCCTCTTGTAACTGTGCTGTACAGCGTCGCCGAAGTCCACTACGCTGACTGATGGAAATAAGTTCATTACAACATGCAATTAAAAAATATTTCTGAATTGCTGAAACACTTTACAGCTCCGCAGAAATTATACTTTGCGCTATAATATATAATAGCGGTGGGGAAAAAAACATTATTCTGCCACTTTATGTGAATACTTTAAATCTAGTGGTAATAATCACGTCAAAGCTCTCCGCTTTCTTCGTCGTGTTGTTTGACCGTGCTAAAAGCGCTCACTCAGACTCCGCTCTAAAGTAAGGGTGAGGCATGTAGCATCAGTTTGCCACTTCACATCCTCGACTCAAGAAGCAAGATGACACAGTGGCTAGATCAAAAACACATGCGGTAGATTCAAATAACTTTTATATCAACTACTGCAGAAGAGAAGCGATGAACCCCAGAGTCGCTCTAACAAAGAAGCAACATTTATGGACGATGAAATTAGACTAAACAGAAAACTAAACGAGGACAGGAAGACGCCCGAACTGCACTTCTATTAAGACATTGGGCACTAATTAGTAAGCAGCTGGTGAATAATTAAACAGCCCTGAATGCAACTGTGCGAACGCGGATTTACAAGCAGAAGTGCCCGGTGTTTGTTAGCTTAGCCGCGACACTAGCCTAGCAGCCTGGCTCATCGCTGCCCGACAAGCTTTCAGCACTGGGGCTTACTGGATAGCAGCTCGGGAGTGGGGAAACGCTGAGATTTCCAGCTAACGGGACTACACCAGCTCAATAAATAAACGTCATGCCACCCTGTAGCACACGTGTGAAATCTGAAGACTTTCTTTGCAGCTATATATTTGATAGTCCCGCGGGGAGGCTGTGATACAATGCTGAATGAAACAGACGGACCTCGCCTAAGCTAATGTTAGCTGCAGGGCTCCGGTCGTCAATCGGTGCAGCGAGTATAAAGCTACAGGCTGCTAGCAAAAATAAATCTTTCAGCTCATAAGCCTTTTTCTGCCAGCTACGTACGCACCTTTAACCGTGAAAGATAACTCCTCTTGCAGGTCCTCAAACTGTGCAGCAGCAGCAGCGTCTGGTCTCACTGAGTGAACTCCAAAAGAAAAACGACGTCCTCCTGTTCCGTTAACCTCCCCGGAGAGTAACAGTCGGTTCAGTCCGGACGCTCTCCTTAATTTTGTGGTGCTGAATCTGACGCTACACGCTTCTGTCGGTGTGTCGGAAATGCCTCTCCTCCTCCCACAGTTGCTGCGAAATAATGACCCTATCCCAGCGCTTCAACCACAACAATGAAGCAGGCAGGTGCGGACGGCTGATGCGCTAGTAACGGCGAGTCTTGCAAAATAGTGGCCCGTGTGGTCGTCTCCAGCGTTGGCAAATCAGGAGCGTCTCTCTCTGTCTCTCTCTCTGTCGTTGACGCATGCGTGATTCTTCAGAGTGAGCAGTGAACAGGATTTTTGAGATCTGCCACATTCTAGAAACGAGGAGATCAGTTCTCAAAGTGGACTGTGTGTAAAACTAAAATAGTAATGTATAACTCTGTTTCTACGCAGGAAAATACACCGAGACTAAAAACTGAAAAACTTGCAATATGTAGAGACATCCCAATACATTAGAATGCCATCCAAATGTTTACATTTATTTAAATTTATTTTAGAAATTTAGTTCAAAAACTGAAACTCGTGTATCATATATTTCAAAAGTATATTTCTGTTCTTTTTGGCATACTATAAATAGATAATGAAAACCAAAAATCATGTTTCTCAAAAAAAAAAAAGATTGCATAAGACCAACTAAAATAAGTTGGATTTTCATTATAAAGATATTATGTTATAGCCATGTTATGGCCTACAAGGTTTTGGTTAGATATTATACAATCTTGTTGTTTAATGGTGATTCCCACTCTTTACAACAATATAAATAAAACAAAGTTTAGATATAGTTTGTCACTTGTTTTACAAGTGATGCACGGTGACATCCAAAAAGGCAAAAAGAAGGCATAGGGCAATGATCGCAACTATTTTCAGTTTGTGTATTTGTATTTCACTCATTGCTCTTTCCACTTTATTCTTTAAGCTGCAGCAAACCTTTAAGCTATATGTGAGAATATTCCATGATTTTGAGAAAAAAAAAAAACATAAAACACAGGAAAGTATTTGTTTGGAGGACCAGGACAAAAGCCAAGTTCTTCTAAAAAGCACGACCTTCTTGATGCATTCTATTAAAAAGATTTTCAAGTTTTTCGATGGTTCCTGAAAGCTGTTGCATCACCTGCTACTGCCACAGAAAGCGATCGCCAGGAAGATAAGCTCATCAGTCCCATCCTTTGAGTTAGTTTAAATACTTTGTGTTTTGTAAAATCTTGCAGGGGAAAATCCCACCTCATTGCCAAGATCTGTTGTTATTGTCAGTATTTATATTTAAGTAAAAAAATACGACTGGATTTTCTGTTTTAAAAACCAGACCTGCAGAAAGCACAGAGAGCTACTTGTCAAGACATCTTTAAAAGATTGCAAGTAAGGGTTGTTGTTTAAAACTTTGCTATTTCGAGTTAATTCATTGTTTAAGACAACTTGAGCTTCATTTGTCAAATGTTCTTGCAATTTCTTTCAGTTGTTCACATTCATTCTTAAAAGAACTACAAAGCTCTTATTTTGATTTAGGCTCGCTTTTAAAACAAAGGGAACATAAAGTCTATTTTAGTTGCAAAGTATGCATCCATGGAGTTCATGTTTACTCAAGTGATTAGAGCTATAAAGTTAAACAAAAAAACCCAAACATTTTTTCTTAATCTTTTAGTCTTCTAACTCTTTTATTGCTATGAGAACATCTCATCTTGTTCATACTATTACATATAAAGCTTATCAGTTAATCTTAAAAGACTGTTGTAGTCAACCATCATCAGGTCATCTCTAAGTGACGTCCAGTTAATTTAAAGAAGCTAAAATATAATGAATGAAACTAAAGAGCTGTGTTCTGAATGAAATTTGATTACCTTCAGTGCTGTGCTAGTTTGATCTTTGAGACTCTATATCTCAGACAAAATCATATTTTAAAACAGAACACATTTAAACCAAACCTAAAATAAACATTTCAAATGTGAGGGTAATGACAGACAGTCGGTTTGAAAATTACATATCCAAATAATATACATATTAACAGAAGCCTGTCCCATTTACACATTTTTCTCTACCTTTTGCAAAGTAGGTTTCAGTCATCTGTTCCTCAAAAGCTATGTAAAAAAGGAGAATACTTGATGAATGAATATTTCTGTGTGTCCATCAATAACTACATAGTGTGTTGTTGTTGGATTTTTAAGCCTGGTGCTCCTTGGGCTCAGTTTTGAGACCAATTTTATTTTCTTAAAAAATAATAATAAAATGCTGTGTTATTTTTAAATCCAAATTCTGTGTTTTGCTGTTGGGATCATGTAGCGTAGTTTTATTCAAACACATGGGGTAAAAATTGTGAACCAGTTTATTAGGAAGGACTAAAAGAAGACTCCCCATTTTCACAGGACACCATTCTGAACTCTGTGGTAACCTCGCCAGACTTCACTAAATCTCTTCTCCAGCACTAAACAAGAAATAGCAAGATGATGAATTTATGCTGTATAATCAAGTCATCATCAGTGGGTTGGGTTAGTTACTTTAGTTCACTCTAGATATTGAAT
This sequence comes from Crenichthys baileyi, assembly GCA_036173005.1. Classification (NCBI taxonomy): domain Eukaryota; kingdom Metazoa; phylum Chordata; class Actinopteri; order Cyprinodontiformes; family Goodeidae; genus Crenichthys; species Crenichthys baileyi. The sequence continues at coordinate 62,240 of JAHHUM010003012.1, read as the reverse complement.
TGGTTAACTTAACACAGCATTAGATTTTTACCTGCTAAGTAACTGGCTTCAACATTCACACTTCATAAAGTCAAGTCAATTTAGCCAAGTTATCTTCCAATTGTGTTTCAAAATCATTATTTGTTTTAGATGTAATGATTTAATAATACGTTTGATTTTAGAGTTTTCAGCAAAGATGTACTGGGCAGAAAAAATCTATGATTATGATACAGTCTTATAAATCAAGTATGAATCTTGTTATCTAAATTCCATAGTGTCCTTTATTCAGCTGATTAATGATTTATCTTATATTTATCTGTAATATTAAGGCAATTTATCTAATTGCCTTAATATGACATATTATTACATATTTCTTACTTTAACAATTTTTTTGGGTTGAAAAACTCACGGAATGTTACGTCAAATACAAAACCCAACCTTGTTGTGGTAAGTCAACCCAGAACTGGGTTTGTTTATATTTGACATAGCTGGGCTAGCAAAAAAAACCCAACTTCCTTTGGTTTTAGCACAGCAATTTAAAATGCACAGTGTTTTAATAGATATGGTTAGTTCTCTTATGGTGTTGCTGAGCCACACAGTTGAACCGACTGATTCTGACTCTGCATGACAAGACTATGTGAAGAAAGCAGTGGTTTTTTTTTTTGGGGGGGGGATTTCGCAAAAATTCTGGTATTTGCTGTTTTGAACTCATATTGAAAACACGCCTTCGCAGCCTCTTTTGCTCATCACTGTAAGAGAGAATGATACAATTTCAGGTCTTTGAAAGCAAACATTTTATACTTGTTCATTAAAACAGGTTTGAATCATCCAGTTATTGTGGGTGCTTATTTACAAATTCAGTTCAATTCAGTTCAAAAATACTTCATTAATCCCGAAGGGAAATTAAATGTTGTTATGGCTCATATTATGCAGGAGTCTTCAAAGAGCCATTGTAGATGCTGATGGCTGTGGGCAGGAAGGATCTCCTGTAGCAGTCTGTCTTACAGCAGATCTGAAGAAGCCTCTGACTGAAGACACTCTGGCTGCAGATCATGCATTACTCATCTACCTCCAAATCATGTGTGTTAACCTGATTGTGCTGAATTTAATTAACTTTTAGGTTAACCTTGTTAGGTAGCAGTTGCAATCAAAGTATAGATAATAATGTCATATACCTAAGGGAAACAGGTTGAGTGAAAAATGTTTGAATTTCAGTAATTTTGATTTAACTCCATCGATTTCTTTTTGTGTGTGTGTGCCGCTTCTGCTTGGTTTATCAGTGCATAGCAGTTACAAAGCTTGTTAGCAAACTGCTTTCTTAAGAATTGTTCTCAGATGCATTCAAGCTTCACTTTTTGTGAGCCTCTAAGCTGACACAGCTTGTAGAGAACAAAACTACACTGGGAATAAACCTATCTTTGAGTTTGACAAGTTGTCAGCTTACTCTATTGTGTGTAGTTCAAGCCAAAAACACATTGTGCATTTAAAGACAATAAATATCTTTTTGTTTGCAGAGTGTGCAGATTTCCTCTGAGATTTGAGGTGAAAAACAATGTTCATCCAGTTTGTATTTACTTTGATGTATATCCACAAACCTCTCACAGTGGAGTTTCTTTTTTTTCGTAACTAGCTATTTTCCAGGGACTGTCATCACCACATGTCCCTGCACTGGCTTTTCCTGCTCTTGCACAAAAGGGGTCATCACTGCATCAATCTGCTGTCCTTAAGAGCTCTAAAAAAAGAGATCAAGTTTTCAAATCTCCAAGCCCTCAAAATCTCAGGCTTTATCCTCAAGGAGAAATAATTAATGACAGGAAAGGGGATTGAGGTTACATTTTCTAAAAAAAAAATGACAGAGGAGGTTTGTATCAAATGAGGAAATTGATGTGTTGTTAGCTTATTGCTCCTCTCTATCATTGTGCAAACATTATTCACATTGCCTGAATCATGAGTAGCCACTTTAAATGGCCATGCAATCAAAAGCACAACTACTTTAAGACGGAACTTTTAAAAAAAGCAAACCTGAAGTAATTTCAGGTTTATCAAAGAAGACAGAACACCTTATTGACTTTGAGAAACATGGTGCATAGTAAATCGGTGTATCTTCTTTTGCAGACAATGAGAACCATTGTCAAAGGTATTGGCAAGAACATAATGTCAGGGTTTGCATGTAAAACAGCATGCAGAGATTTAGGGGGAATTTCAAAAATGTAGAGGCAAAACAGAATACACTTGAGGTGTTTGGGGAAATTCATAAGGGTTGACTGTGGTTGGAGTCAGAGCTTCAAGAGCCACCACACACAGACATATTCAGGACATGGGCTAAAGTTGTAGTCTTAAGCATGTCTTGAACCAAAGACAACATTGAAATCATTTTACCTGGGCTAAGTAGAAAAAGGATTGGACTATTGCTCAAAGCTCTAAAGTCCTCTTGGTGATGGAAGTAGATTTTGCATTTGACTTTGACATTGAGGTCTTGGTTTGCAATTGAAGCAGGTAAGGAATCCAAGTTGCTTGAGGTCCAATGTAAAGTTTCCACAGTGATGATAATTTTGTAATACCTGATATGATCTGGATAATAGACACAGCCTACCCAGAACTGTTGCAATTTGCTCATTTACACTAATACTAACCCACCATATTGAAGTTGTCAGCAGTCATATATTTAAATGTAAAACTCAAACAAGAAAAGTGTTCAAACTTCACCAATTGGAAAAAAGATACCAAAGCATCTCTTTGACTGAACTTTATTTATGTTAATAAGGAACAAGATTTTTATCCTCTATGTTCTTTTTTCCTCTGTTCCTCTAGAAAGTGTCTTCCTTGCCTGAAACTTTTACTTTGCTCCGTTTGTAAGACGAATTGAAAAAAAAAAGATTTTACAATACTGTCTTCTGACTTCAATGTCTTTGATTACATTTGAATTCTCACATCACTTCACATGATCCTTCTAGTGAGGATACAATCACAACTGCATCCGCAGAAGCTAGACAAAATAAAAGAAATCTGTCCAGGATATGTCAAAAAAAACACTTCAGTGTTTCTTCCTTGTCAGACTGTATTAGAGCCTCATCACTTGTTTTCTGTACTCTGTTCAAGATTTCTGTCGTAACTGTTTTCTGCTAAAGAATTTCTCAGTAGCTGAAGTCATGAATCAGTCATGGATTAAAAACTGTTCATGATTTAAAAAGGGAAATGAAATTAATCTTTCAGACAACTGCCAGGAATGATTTATTATAACTGGGTGTGAATTATGTTAAGTCTCCTTCTCCTTCTTCTCTATCAGATGGATTTCATGCATTTCCCATTTGCTAATTTTAGTCCACCTAGACATTAAATAAGCATATGCTATTAATCAAATGTTGTTGTTGTTGTTTAATTTGTCACAGGCAGAATTTCTTCATTCACTAATGATGCTTTTTTCCGTCTTTTTGATTTTGTCGTTCAACTACTTTTATTTAAGAAGCCATCTTTTATCATTACGAAGGGTTTTGAAGTCATTTTACTGAAAATGTTCAGATGCCTCAATTAGCAAAAAGCTAATGTTCCAACACTCCACTAGCTTTTTTAAAGTGGGTTTAACTGCTTGGTTGTTGAAAGTGCCTAATAAAAAGCATTAAAACAAAACATCAGTGGAATACATTATGTTTATCTACTGCAAAGTCTATAAATGTGCAAATAGCAATCCCTTCAGGGGTTGAAACTCTAAAAAATGTCATAATTTTAGATTTTACTATTTTACTCACACTAGCAATCCAAGGAAACCCTTGAAGGCTCTGTTTATGCTTCAGTGAAAACAGTTATATTTGTGAAATGTACTGTGGATTATTACGGATCTGGAGAGGAAGTGGCATATTTGTGATCAGGCTGCCCTCTCTGCATCACCCTACAGTGGGCTTTGTGAGCCCCCAGGGTTGTTAGGAGTATGTGGACTAGATAAGCATATAGCGCATCTCCCAGAGAGGCAAACCTTACAATAGGATTTACTGTGGCAGTGTTAAAACAGCATCTGCTGGTCTTTTTGTCTTTGTGTTTATGAATTGGAGACTTTTGTACCAAACATCAACCTTCTAAATGATACCATCTGTTTGTGCTCATTCTGTATAAGGTTACGAAAGACGTGTAGTTTTTTTTAGACATTATATGTGTGCAGGAAATAAAGCTAAAGGATTTAATGAAGTGTGCAAAGTTTAAACGATGACTCTAAGAGCAACCCGCACTAAGCATGTTTAATCTTCAGAACAAATTAGCTTGAAGGTGGCTCTTTTATAGGATCCCTAACAGCACGCAAGAGAGGTCCCCTGCTTATATAAGCAATTCTGCTACCAGCATCTGTGTAGTCTCCAAGATCTTTTAAAGATTTATAAAAAACACTTTGGACATGAAATTAAATACTGGTAAGAAACAGCTTTGATTTCTTTGTAAGAATAACTGGATAAAGTGATTTGAAGTATGAAGTAAGTAATTTAATTCAGTGCGTATATATTAGGAGATTTAGAGAAAAACAGCTTAAACTTTGAAAGGTCAATATGGAAGTCTAATCATTTTCTCTTTCTATATACATGCATCACATGATCACAGTTACAATTCAGGGATTTGTAATGTCTGATCACTCCAGTTTCTATAAAATGTCACAAATCCAATGCCATGCACGATATTTTAAAAACACACTATCCCTACTGAGAATTTAGGAACCTTGGCCTCTGCTTCATGGGATGAGATACTATTTTTGGACGTTGTGCAAATACTGTACCTTAAGGGGGTGATTCAATTGTTTTTTTGACTTTTGCGCAGTTATTTTTCTCCACCACACACACATTCACACACACACACACATAGGATAACTTTATGTTTCCCTATATAGTTGTGTGTGACCCGAATGCCTTAACAGGTTAATGTGTGATATATGTGGAGGATGGAGGAGCTACAATTTAGACAGAACTTTAAATACAAAAACCTCATCATGTCTAATGAGACATTTTAAACAAATGATTTCATTTGAATAATAATTCTCTCTCAAGTTGTATAAATTGTTTTTCTGCTTTCCTCAGTAAGTTTGCTAAAACTCCATGAAATTAACTGTTAAAACAAGTGAAATTCTAAAATGAATTTGAACAATGCAGCAATTTCAATATAACTTCTTAGCCTGTCTGTCCACCTTATTTCTGGTGGTGTTACTGAATGATTGATTGCGTTTGCAGTTTCAGGTAAGATTGCAGCAGTAAGGCGTTTTGTTTTGGCACCTAATCATATATAGTGAGCTGTATTTTTCAAGACGCTGGTTTGCATTTTAGTTAAATTCTTTTTTGCCTGTTTTTATAATCACATATCTACCAACATGTCCTTTCAAACTCCAGACATGTCTACTTATTGAGATGATTAAAGCTCATAAGTATGACTACAAGGCACAAGTAAAACAACCATTACTACACCATTATTTTCAAGACGTTTTTCCTGAGGTTGGATTGACCCACAATACAATAACACACTACAGGGAGAGTGAAAACCCTACTGAGAACTAATTATATTGAACAATTACACTATATAAATGCCATGCTCTCCACACTGCAGGTGGGCTGATGAAACAATTAATGCAACCAAAATTAGCCTTGTAAGTTAAAAATTATAAATAAAGGTACACCTAATGGGGTCCTTGGGGGATATTCTGAAATATATATATATATACTTTTTTTTTAAATATTCTAGCACTAGTCACCTTTATTTTTCAGTTTTTCAGTTTTTTGACAGTAGGTAGACAGAAAACGGGGGCGGAGATAGGGGGATGGCATGGGGTAAATGTTGCCGGGGCCGGGACTTGAACCCGGGACTGCCGTGACGAGGACTGAAGCCTCAGTGGGCAAAGCAGTCTTCAGGAATAAATCTAAGACTATATCTCTCTACAGTCCAATTTCAGTGAGAAAAAAACATAGCAAAATACAAAGAATAGAAACACGTGATAGAAATAACGAAAAGAAGAAAAGCAAATGCGATCTGTCAGTTGAAAGTCGCAAGAAAAGTTTATCAGCCCGCGAGATGGGCTGTCTTTTTACCAATGCCCTTGAGCATCGCCATCTTACTGTAGCCCCGGCTCTTTCACTTTTTAATAAATATGCAAACACCAACTCACTTTATACAGGTTACTCTGTTCATTCACATCATACAAGCTGATCCATATAGATCATGGGCCAATCACACCAGTGTTGCGAATGGGCATGGTTTACAACTGGCCGCCTTCACCTGAGCAGTGCATAAGACATGTGGGATTCCCAACTGTGAATAGTAAACAACAGATCAAGTGAAGCTTTGTGCAATATTTAAGTGTATTTATGGCTTTATATTCTCATTTAGCAATTTTGCTGAAGTTTCATTCAAATAATTTTTAACAGCAATTAAGCTGGCAGTTCATACATATGAGTGTGTTTTTCTGTGTGTGCATGTCATATAATAAACAGTTAACAGCATAAAATGGCTTTGATTTTCTTATAGTGCTTGATGGATTTCCTATTGGTCTCTTTTTATTTTTCTAGTTCCTCTGACTGTTGTGTGTTTTATTCATCTGTGAAACGTCACTGCCAATAGATGTCCACACAAAAAAGACACATTTTTGACTAATTACTCACTAATATCCACTTCAGTTATTATTCATCTCGGTACAGATAACCTTCCTTCTTTTATGTTTCAGGTCTGCCCTTAGTTAATTTTCATCCTAACCAAATTGTAAACAATTTATCTCGCTACCTGTTTTTTTCACAGTTCTAGTGTTCTTGGTTTATTTATATGTTTGTTTTATTGCTTTAAGTTTATGGTTTGTTTTTATGACACGTCTCCACCCTTTTGCAATAATGTGTATAAATATACGCTGAGCAAGATAATTTTAAACCCTGAAATCAAAACAAGAAAGCTTCTCCTGCTGTATAATTAGAAAAAGTAATTAATTTTTTATTATTCAAGCATTTGCTAATTTTAACTTTGCCTTTGTTATGATAGAAATAATTAAATACAAAAAATGTTACATAACATTGAAATGTCGAAATATATAAATGCTCATAAGAGATAAGTTCTTTTGTATGTTATTTTAGAAGCACACATTTTAACTCTTTTTTACTATTATCATTGTTTCTGACTGTTTCTAGTGGAATGTTTTTTTTTTCTTTGTTAGGCCACTTCACTGTGATCCAAGAAGCATCCATGGATAGAATGGATCCTAAAATCAATGGATGAACCAATACGGTGTCTAGAAATAACCAAACATATTAAAGTTTTAAATTTGATCTATAATCTGAAAATTAAAAAATATAAAACTGAAGAAATATATAGTGGGCCACATACAGCATTTTTTTCATGGCACTGCATATATTTATGCCTTTGAAATAAAAACTGTGAAAAAAATGAATTCAGGAAATAGCTTTTTTAATTTATTATTCTTAACAATGGGGACAAATAAAAGGATAAAAAGTGTGACAGAAAAGAAAACTTAACTGAAGGCTACACATCATGGACTATTGGCTGTTTTTGGATTTTTGTCAAAGCGATCGAAATATACACTGCCACAAAGCTCTGTACAAACATTTTTACCTACTTCTAATCAGATCTACAGGGAGGTCTGCATCTCCCGACACACATTGGGGTGGTTTATATTAAAGCTCCAGACATTTTAACTGCCAATTGGAGTCAAAATCTGCTTTCCTGGGAAGTATATATTGCCACAGTGTAACTATGTGAGAACAATAAATGATTTCTTAGGACAATCCATTTTGTTCCATGTGATTTGGTAAAGAGTGCAGAGCAGAAGCAACATTGAAAAACTCCCTAAGTTCCTCAGTCTTCAAGTCCTTATTTAGAGAGGCTTAAAAGAAGCAGTCCATTTCCTTTATGATCCAGCAGAGAACACCATAAGCTTTCTGTTTTTCAGCTTTCATCAGTAAAAGTGAAGAGATTATTCAGAGAGATAGATTCCCCCCTTTAATGTTTTATTTCCTCTCAAGTTAACAGCATAGTATCGCACAAACACTGACAGATTGGTCATCAGCAGCCCTGAGTGGTGAAACTCTTTATCAATGTCTTGATGAAAGACGTCTTAGAAGCTCCAGGAAATCAACAGACAATAGGAGAAATTCTTTCATTTTCTGCTTGTATGAAAAATAACCAAACTTGTGTTCACAAGTAAGGTAATTCAATTCAATTCAGTTTTATTTATATAGCGCCAATTCACAACACATGTTGTCTCAAGGCATTTCACAACAGTCAGGTAAATACATTCCAATTAATCCTAACCATTGAACAGTGCAGTCAGAGTTAGTTATTTATTCAAATTGGATAAAAAGTTTTTCTGTCTAAGGAAACCCAGCAGATTGCATCCAGTCAGTGACTTGCAGCATTCCGGATGAGCATGTAGAAACAGTGGACAGTCACTGGCGTTGACTTTGCAGCAATCCCTCATACTGAGCATGCATGTAGCGACAGTGGAGAGGAAAAACTCTCTTTAACAGGAAGAAACCTCCAGCAGAACCAGGCTCAGTGTGAGCGGCCATCTGCCACGACTGACTGAGGGGTTAGAGAGTGATTTAGAGAGAATACGGCAGTGAGACATACGTACATGAGATAACTCCAGAAAAATGTCACACCATTAAAAAGAAATTTGTTTTTAATGTAATGAATATTAAATGCATATATACAATGAAAAAAAATTAATTTATATAGCCTGGAGGACTTTGATGAAATAATTTCTTCGTTCAGATGTACGATATCAAAGTACTACTTGAGAGGGAAGCAACACCTGTCACATTTCTTGACGTACAATCAGCAGGAAGGGTTGCCTACGAAATCTGTGTGACTCCTTGGTCAGTAATGTGTCTTTAACAACCTGTATCTAGAATATCCACGTTAACCAACTGCTGCATACTGGCTGACGGGTGGCAGCAGGCCCCAAATTTCAATTTCTTCAGGTTTTTATCTCAGAAAGCCCAGACCCAGTAGTCAGTAAGTCATTGTAAGTCTTAGCCAGCTACTATATTTTGGTGTAATAATGACTTTTCTAAACAATTTTGAATAACTAATGTAGCTGATGTGAAGCTTTGAACTGGTTTAAAATATTTCTGAGCGATGAAAAAAACTGTTTAAAAAAAACATGGCCATTGATTTCAGTCATAGCTAGCACAAGAATGTCAATGTTGGTGTCAATTTTATTTAGTTAGCACATTTAAAAACAATAAAGTTGACCATATTGATTTACAGGGTAAATTAAAAACATACAGTGCGCCCCGCAGGCCCTAAAGGAGCAACTTACTTCTCATGTGTCTTTGACCGGCTCTAGCTTTAACAGAAGGTATTAGTATGGTGGTATTCAAAACAGAACAAACTGAGAGCATGTTATCTAAGGCTATCTGAGAAGAAAAAAAACCAATTTGTATCAACAAATGCAAAATGTGAAAAAATAGTTGAAAACAAAATGTCAACAACAAACCAATAAGACTCTACAGGGGTTGGACAATGAAACTGAAACACCTGTCATTTTAGTCTGGGAGGTTTCATGGCTAAATTGGACCAGCCTGGTAACCAGTCTTCATTGATTACACATTGCACCAGTAAGAGCAGAGTGTGAAGGTTCAATTAGCAGGGTAAGAGCACAGTTTTGCTCAAAATATTGAAATGCACACAACATTATCGGTGACATACTAGAGTTCAAAAGAAGACAAATTGTTGGTGCACGTCTTGCTGGCGCATCTGTGACCAAGACAGCAAGTCTTTGTGATGTATCAAGAGCCACGGTATCCAGGGTAATGTCAGTGTACCACCAAGAAGGACGAACCACATCCAACAGGATTAACTGTGGACACAAGAGGAAGCTGTCTGAAAGGGATGTTCGGGTGCTAACCAGGATTGTATCCAAAAAACATAAAACCACGGCTGCCCAAATCACGGCAGAATTAAATGTGCACCTCAACTCTCCTGTTTCCAACAGAACTGTCCGTCGGGAGCTCCACAGGGTCAATATAAACGGCCGGGCTGCTATAGCCAAACCTTTGGGCACTAATGCCAATGCCAAACGTCGGTTTCAATGGTGCAAGGAGGGCAAATCTTGGGCTGTGGACAATGTGAAACATGTATTGTTCTCTGATGAGTCCACTTTTACTGTTTTCTCCACATCCGGGAGAGTTACGGTGTGGAGAAGCCCCAAAGAAGCGTACCACCCAGACTGTTGAATGCCCAGAGTGAAGCATTAGGTTGGATCAGTGATGGTTTGGGCTGCCATATTATGGCATTCCCTTGGCCCAATACTTGTGCTAGATGGGCGTGTCACTGCCAAGGACTACCGAACCATTCTTGAGGACCATGTGCATCCAATGGTTCAAACATTGTATCCTGAAGGGGGTGCTGTGTATCAGGATGACAATGCACCAATACACACAGCAATACTGGTGAGAGATTGGTTTGATGAACATGAAAGTGAAGTTGAACATCTCCTATGGCCTGCACAGTCACCAGATCTAAATATTATTGAGCCACTTAGGGGTGATTTGGAGGAGCGAGTCAGGAAACGTTTTCCTCCACCAGTATCACGTAGTGACCTGGCCACTATCCTGCAAGAAGAATGGCTTAAAATCCCTCTGACCACTGTGCAGAACTTGTATATGTCATTCCCAAGATGAACTGATGCTGTATTGGCCGCAAAAGGAGGCCCAACACCATACTAATAAATTATTGTGGTCTAAAACCAGGTGTTTCAGTTTCATTGTCCAACCCCTGTACATAGTTATTATTTCTCAAGCAAAATCACTATAATTCAGCCAACTGCACTTGAGATATAATTTGAAGGTTTCTGACAAAGTATGAAACTCTCTTCTCCTGAGGAAGTTGATTTCATCACATACCCATCTACACCTCCCACACACTTCTACTCGCTCTGAATGTGGGCTCAGGGTGCAAAATCTGCACTGCAGATGAATCTAAGTGATGCCGTGCAGCAACAATATGGCTGAGTGCTTAAGCTTGTCAATGATTTTTTTTTCCTCACCACAGTGAGCAAAGCTTCTCATATTCCCTACCAGAGCAAACCCCATCAGTGGTTGAGTTCGCTGCATTCTCAGGGTGAAGCAAGAACTACACTTTAAGTTTTAAAGAGTTTATTTTGGCCATGTCAAGATATTAGTGTTAAAAATGAATTGGGGAATTAATAAATGAACATTCACACTATATATATATTTTTTAGCATAACAAATATTAATATTAACATCACTTGATTTTACAGGGACAAACCTCAGTGTATTTTATTGGGATTTCATGTGATAGACATGATAGACCAACACAAATCCACACATTCATCCATCCTTTATGTTCCACTGATCCAACCTTAGGTCACTCGCCAGATTATTCTGGGGGATTCCAAGAGGTGTTTCTGGGTCAAAGTTTCCTCCTGGTAGGATGTGCACAGAAAATCTTTCAAAGGAAGGCACCCAGAGGGCAACATGATCCTAGATGTCCTACCATCTCAACTGACTCCTTTTGATGTGGAGGAGCAGCAGCTCTACTTACAGTTCCCACTGGTTGGTGGCGCTCCTCACCTTATCACTAAGGTTGAGTCTGGCCAACCTACAAAGAAAGATCATTTCGACTGCTTGCATTCAGAATCTCCTTCTTTCGGCCCTGATTCATATCTCATGACCATAGGTGAGGGGTGGAATGTAGACGGACGGGTAAATGAAGCAGTCTTTGACTCAGCTCTCTCCCCACTACAACAGCCCAGAGCAGAGCCTGCATTATTGCAGACAATCCATCTGTCCATCTCCTGCTCTATCCTACCATTACTCTTGAACAAGACACCAAGACACTTAAACTCCTTGAGGGAGAGACTGACCCCCAACACAGAGGGAGCAGTCCACTTTTTTCCAGTTGAAAACCGTAGGCTCAGATTTAGAATAGCTGACTTTCATCCTGCTTGGTACACATCTACGAACTACCTCAGTGTGTCCTGAATGTAATGGCCTAAGGCAGCCAACAGAACTACATTATCTGTGAAAAGCAAAGACGAAACCCTGACATTCCCAAACCAGATGCCATCCTCTCCATGACTATGTCTTGAGAGTATGTGCATGTACACCAAAATCAGGATGAGGGTCAAGGGGTAGCTCCGGTGGAGCCCAACTCACAATGGGACTAAACTTGACTTTGTGCCAAGAATGTATACACAGCTCTTGCTTTAGGCATACAAGGATTGGATAACCCTTAAAACCTACCCAGATACCAGAAAACTGAAACAATGCAAAACATAATTTTACATTTTTAAGAAATAAAAACCTGAAAAGTGTGCCGTGAATTTGTATTCGTCCCCACTAGTTTAGAATGACGTTTGGTTGCAATCGCAACCACTGGAATTTAAGGGAATGTCTCTATCAGCTTTGCAGATTGAGAGGCAGAAATTTCTGCCCATTCGTTTTTGTAACCCTGCTTGCCTAAGTCAGATTAAACAGCAAGCATATCTGAATGTGAACCTTCAGGTTTTACTATAAAATTTTAATTAGACTGAGCTCTAGACTCTGATTAGGTCATTTTAACACGTGATTATGCCTTGCTCAAAGCAATCTCTTGCAGATTTGGCTTTATGTTTAGGGTCATTGTCCTGCTTGAAGAAGAACCCTTTTTTAAGTCTCAAGTGTACTGCAGCGTCTAACAGATTTTTTTTCAGGATTGTTCTGTATTTGTATTTAGCTCTATCTGTTTTCCTATCAAGTCAGACCCTGTCCTTGCAGAAAAAAAGAGTCCCCAAAGCATGATGGTACCATTGTCAAGTTTCACCAAAGGGATGGTGAGCTCAGGATCATGTGCAGAGTAAGTTAGAAATTTGTATTTAGGCCAGAAAGTTCAATTTGGCTCTCGTCTGACCACAGCACTTTCTTCCACATGTTTACTGTATGGCCTATACGGCATGGGGCAAACTTTAACAGGATTTACTAAAGGCAAGAGTTGAAGTCGGTTGGTTTGGATTCTTTTAGAGGGATCAAAAGAAATAGGCAACATCTTTCAGATCTATATTACTTTTTCTCAGTCAATAACATAAAATCACAATACAATACATTAGCGTTTGTGTTTGTATCTTTACCAAATGTGATACGTTCAAGAGGCATAATTTCTTTTTAAAGGCCCTGTATTTCTAACAAATTCAATCAAATTAAAGAAAAGCATTCAACCCAGTGATAGAGTGAGCATGGTATACTCAAAGTCTTAAGATTTACCACATATTGGGAACAATGCAAGTAATCTACACAAACATATACATTTAATACAAATTAGCCTATGATAAGTTATGTATAATAAAGCGGATTAGACCAGGCAATAGATATTGAACACATGAAGACAAAGATGTGCAAAAAGACAATAAAGCAAAGAAACCACCTAAAATCTATCAGTATTTAGAAAGCATTCCTACTGCTATGGGCAAATCAATATCAGCTTACTTAATACAGCCTATAAAAAGGTTTCTCATTACTAAAGTATTACACAAAGTGGTACAAATGCAAAGCAACGGGACGTTCTCGAATAGTCTTACTGATGCAAAGCTTAATTAGTTGTAATGATTAGAGCTGCATTTCTAAACAACAAATGTCACCATAAAACCAGCCACGGCCACGTTCCCCCTCATAAGATTTCTGACAGAGAAGGCAAAAGAATATTGAAGAGTTGTCCAAGAGACAAGAAGAACTCACAAAAATCTCCCAAATCGTGGAAATAGCGTTTTCCAAGGAAAACAGCCAGTAAGACACTCTACTTTAATGGCAGTTGATGCTCAGATGACGCTAAAGCTGAATTCTTTGGATGTCACTGCTAACGCCATGTTTGGAGGAAGAATAGTTCTGCAGATAACCCCAAAAACACCATACCTGAACTAAAGTCTGGTCATTTTTTGTCAAATGCTGCAGATATCCTGTTAAAGATGAAGCTCCACTTTACTCTAGTCTCAATAACATGGAATTTTATCAGGTGAATATACGTTTGAGGTACATTGCGTATACTTTTTTACTACTGCTACAAAATGCATGTAATTGTTACTCAAAGGTTGCACCAGTGACCAGATATACCATTACCTTATCTCAAACTACATTATTTAAACTCTAGCTGTCAATTACAAGTCTCAAATTAATTAAAAAAATAATTTAAAAAAACGTAGTTTTTGAACATACTAACAAAAGAAGGAACATTTTGACAATAGCTTTAGAACAATGTTATTAAAGGATGGTCCCTGTCTGTTAATACACTCTACTCCTAAACATCTACACCCATGTAGTGAAGTCTGGTGTTTCCACTAAGCACATTTATGCCAACAACGTATGAGGTGCCAAGTTACGAAAAATGCTCTTTTAAATGTCTCCCTTAAAGCTCTTCAACAAGATACCCATTTCTGTCAGAAGTGTAAGGTCTCCAAATTACACACCTATTGTCCTCAATAATTGCTTTTTATTGCGGGTGACATTTAGAGTCATATGCGTTCCAGTGAGGCTCGTTTGTCAGATTAAAAGTATCTTTTGGAAAAAAAAAACATTTAGGCAGGGATTAAACAGATTTTTATTAGGTCTATATTTCTGTGTTTTTTTTTGGTTTGAAATGATATTCTATTCTTAAATGTAATGTTATTTGTAAGTGGAAAATCATCATAATAAACAGAAATAAAGGCTTGAAAACATGAGTCTGTGTGTAATTAATGTATACAATTGTGTTTCACTTAGTGAATTAAGTTACTGAATAACTAACTCAAAGCACTGAAATAGAAATGAAACAGTTTTCACATCTGTTAATCCATTGTAAATTAAAGTAAATCACACTGAACTCCGTCCTGCACGAGAGTTTTGCAGTGCAAGAGAAAGAAATCCAATTCCCTTTTACTTTCCAGCGAAGATACAGCAGTTGTTGTCATGATGTTAACATCCATCACAAGTCAGTGTTCATTGACTGCAGCAGTTTTTTTCAGAACACACAATCCTTTCTAAGCTTGGTCAGCCAGATTTGACAGATAATGCTTAAAGCTCCTGGTTTAGAGAGACTGACATCAATCATACAATCAAAAAAATAAGTAAAACATTTAACTTTTAACATAAATTGTACAAAATGTTATTGTGTTAGAACTCGTTTCATTTCACATACATGCACCTTCCCTCTTCTGTAACACTCTTGATTTTGTCTTTGCTAGTGTGAAAAGATTGGGGCAGTCTTGACTGGATATCCTGGCAGCAGTAGTATACAACAGCTTGCTTTGGGGAAAAAACTACAGGCCATTGTTTTAGCAACAGTAGGTGGATTACTAGCCTCCTATTGGACTGTCACAATAAATTTACATAAACAGTCCAAGCAAAAAATGTGGTCACGCATAAATTAACCCATAATAATAAAACATAGCAAATGTCCTTTTTCTGTACAACAATGATTCTATTTCTTTATCATTTGTCTAAGGTATGGGGACTGTTTGGCCCAGCCATGAAAGGAGACAAGAACTGAACTACACACAGAGAACAAAAGAGACTGGTAAAAACTTTGAATCCCAGAATGCACAGTATTAATACATCCTTCTTCCATGAAGGAGGAGTCACAGCTGGAATCTGCATGAAGTCATAGAGTTCCAAAATTCTGCTGGCAGCCGTGTTCTTCCTCTTTGCCTGCTGCTCTCCACAGGCTGCATTGAATGTGGACGTCTTGATCTCATTGGCCGAAGACTGCATTTTCGAAGAAAGCTTGGATCTAAAGTAAAATACGGTCTGCTGTTTGTGAAACTGGTGACCATACCGCGGCCAAAATCACTATTCATTGGACCTGCTCTCCTGTTCAGCAGAACGGTTCACAGTAGGAGGGTGTGTCTGATCAGAGAAAATTTGTTTTTGGACCAAACAATCAAAATATTATTTATTTCATTGTGTTTTGCTTTGCTTTGATGCTTACAATCCAGTCGGAAATAGTACACCACCAGCACTCATACACACAATGATATCTGTATTAACGGTAATGTAAATTACTGAGACCATGGTAAGCAATTTCCAAACATTTTTCACCTTTAACCTCCAAATGCCTGAATTCATATACAACAATTGTACAAAAAAATTAGTTTGTGCTTTTGCTGTCAAACAAATTAGGGCAATTAGGGCGTTAGGGCAATATACTTGGTGCTTAAGGAAGAAAATCAATTTTTATTTCTGAATATGTTGATTGTTGTATCAATGCTGCTATTGATCAAACAAGACTGAAATTGAGTCAAAATATGTTTTTGAAAAAACACTGCTTTTTGTGTTTGAAATGCAGCCAGATGGTAAACAGTCACTTTATGGCATAGTTCTAGGGGCTGCTCTCGCCTTCTTTGGAGTAAAAGAACAGTGTTAGAAATAGAACAGCATTACAAATTGATCTTGATGTATGTTTTTAAACAACCTCTGCTTTTTCAATATTACAGTCTTTCAAAAAATGCTAAATATCTGCAAAATTACTTTGCTGCACAGTGTAATGAGCTGCTATCCCCTTTTTTGCTATAAGAAATCAGTGGTACACATTACACTTCAACTTATGCTTTAGAATGATTCAGTTGGTTTTTCACTATGCAGTGTTTCAAATACAGCTAAATACTAGAAAATCTATTTAGTGTACGGTTTCAGAATCTTTCATCCCGTTTCACAATAAAAAGTAAAAATGGAAATTAATGCACATAATTTTCAATTTCTACAATTTTACTCAAATTACTAATTAATACTAATGTTACTCATTTCCATTCCTCAATTGGCTAGTCTCTATAACCAACATTCATGGCAAACATACACCACCTTGGAAGTATTCAGACAAGAACATGTATGAAGCTTAGTATCACTTGTTCATGAGAATTGTAAGAGAAAAGTATCTTGCAATGAACAAAGAACCTAGAGAGCCTAAATATTATTGAGTTGTGATGGAAACCAGGTGAGGACAAAAACCAAGGAACTGAAGAGAGATGACAAATAATCACAGAATTATCATGAAAGGGGCTAAATAAAAAACACTAAATGATAAACTAACCTAAGGATTAACACTAAAAAAAAGAGTCTAAACCACAATACACAGAGAATAGAACACAATGAAAGATCTTAGAAGCTCAACATAAAAACTAACCAAATATGGAACACTCTAAGGGACAATAATAGACAAGCCTAAATTTTCCAAATGCTGACACAAGTAAGACCCAAAACCACAATGTTCCACATATTATTGCATTCCCATGTGTTTATAATGCTCATTTGTAGCTTTAAGGTTAAAGATTAGCAATTTTGTGGTTGAAGACCTATCCTGGAATGCTGGGTCCAATCAACACTAAAACCTGTGGTGATGAATCAACACAGGCTTAGATCAGCCAAGACACAGGAATGAGTTTGCAAAATAACCTAAACTGGATTGTTTTTACCCCAGTAATTTTTAGAGTTAATATTTCTTTATTTTTCTCTCTCATGATATACTTGTTCTTTGCCTCTGTTTCATTTAATTTTCACAATTAAGAACTTGTAGCATAAGTATTGCTAAAATACATAAACTAGCCAATTCATATTAAGAGAGACAGGTTGTGGTGTCTTTAGTTACTAAAAAACCGTTCAATATCAAACACTGTGTCCAAACAGTGTTATGAAACAGTCCTCCATTATATTTAGTTGACCTAAAAATGGGCCTATGCTATTTGTACATTGTCACATATTTTCTGATGCTTGACATCAGGGAATGTCAGCACAAAATATCACTTTAAATCCAACAAACTCATTTGATGAATGCATGTAGCTCAGGCAGAGGTAAAAAGTTTGATGATGCATTTGCTTTCATCTGTGGGGAAAAAGAAGGATTTGCAGCATACATATTGTAATGCACATCAGCGATAATTCAGAAGTACCTATACCTACTTGTGACTGAAAAACAAATCAGTCGACCCTGTACACCTCCATACAGCCTGCAACAAAGTAGTTGCTATTTGGGAAGAAATTAAATGTTAATGTTCCTGAGATTTAAAAAAAAGGAATCTTGCAAAGATAAATATATGTTACACAGGTCAATCCACAACTAGAATCCTACATAAGACTTCACCTGAATGGAGTTGTTAGTTTGAAAAATATTTATTCTATTATAAACATGAATATACATATAAAAAAAAACTACTTAATTATATTCAGCAAGGAGGGGTACAGTGTGTGGTGTAGAGGTAGAGCCCGGGCCTCAGACCGTTGCTGCATGTCCCCTTTCCCCTTTCTCTGTATGCCCATCCTGTCTATATTCTGTGAAATAAAGGTCACTAGTGCCTCAAATAAAGAAAAATTATATTCAGGATAGAAAATGGAAATTTCTCTGTTTAAAAACTGAACATGTTAAACAGAAAATTTGGCAAGTTCAATTAATCTACCCATGCTGGAGCATTGTTTGTTTAGTTAGAGGACAATTAATAAGCTGTGAAATTATACACCGGAGCAGAGCTACTTAAAGTCAGAAAGGGCAGAAAGATGACGCAGTTTGACTTTAATTTACCTCTGCCTTTACAGCTAAAGGGATTATTTAATACAACAAAGACTGTCATTAAAAAGCTTTACTCCAGAAGTGACAATGTAGTAATGGCAACATATAAATTTCATTATAGTAGATCATTATCTGACAATGCTGTAACAACCTTTAAAGAATCTGTTCCACTTTTAATTTCCTCATTATCACAGAAAAACAGAGTGGAGGGGAATAATTTTGTTTCTTCCCCTTCACAAATTGATTCTCTTGTTCAGAGTGTTACTTCATCATTGCGTGGTGCATTAGACAATGCAGCCCCCTTGAAAAAGAAGGAAATTATTCATAGGAGGCAGGCTCCCTGGTTTAATTCAGAGCTGCGTACCTTAAAGCACAATGTTAGAAAATTGGAGCGAAAATGGCGCTCTACACACCTAGAGGATTCCTACTTAATCTGGAAAAATAGCCTACTGTTGTATAAAAAGACACTTCACCAAGCTAGAACAGCTTATTTCTCATCCTTAATAAAAGAGAACAAGAATAATCCTAGGTTTCTCTTTAATACAGTTGCTAAACTTACACAGAGTCATAGCTCTGTTGAGCCATCCATTCCCTTAGCTCTCAGCAGTCATGACTTTATGGGAATCTTCCAAAATAAAATTGATTCTATTAAGAAGAAAATCTTTGACATACTCCCGAAGATGATTACTTCATCCTCAACAAGTGAGACAACATTGGAAGTAACTGTAGAACCTGATCTGTGTTTGGACTGTTTTGATCCTGTGGAGCTTCCAGAGTTATCAGAAATATTAGCTTCATCTAAACCTTTAACTTGTATGTTAGACCCAATCCCAACCAAATTATTTAAGGAAGTGTTCCCTCTGGTTATAAGCCCCATTTTAGATATGATTAATTTATCTTTAGTAAATGGGTATGTACCACAAGCTTTTAAGATAGCTGTAATTAAACCTTTGCTTAAAAAACCTTCGCTTGATCGAGATGACTTAATAAATTACAGACCGATATCCAATCTTCCATTCTTATCTAAAACTCTTGAGAAAAATAGTTGCTAATCAAATGTGTGAGCATTTACACAGCAATGACCTGTTTGAAGACTTTCAGTCAGGTTTTCAGAGCTCATCATAGCACTGAAACAGCTCTGCTGAAAGTCACTAATGATATTCTTATTGCCTCAGATAATGGACTTGTGTCTGTACTGGTTCTGTTAGATCTCAGTGCTGCGTTGATACAGTCGATCATAATATTCTCTTAGAAAGGCTGGAATATGCTGTAGGGATCAGGGACAGCGCTAGGCTGGTTTAAATCTTATTTGTCTGACAGATTCCAGTTTGTTCATGTAAATGATAAATCATCTTTAAACTCCAGGGTTAATTGTGGAGTACCACAGGGTTCAGTACTTGGGCCAATTCTCTTTACTATATATATGCTTCCAATAGGTAAAATTATCAGGCAGCATAGAATAAATTTTCACTGTTACGCTGATGATACTCAGCTTTACTTATCCATAAATCCTGACGAGCCCAACCAGTTAGATAGACTACAAGCATGTCTTGAAGACATAAAAACTTGGATGACTTTAAATTTCTGCTTCTAAATTCAGACAAGACAGAAGTTGTCGTCTTTGGACCGGAGTTTTAAAAAAAAGAAACTACTAAATCAATCACTTAACCTGGATGGCATTAAATTGACCTCCGATAATAAAGTAAAAAACCTTGGTGTTATTTTTGACCAGGACATGTCATTTAAATCCCATATTAAACAGGTTTCTAGGATTTCCTTTTTTCATCTCCGGAACATTGCCAAAATTAGAAATATCCTGTCCAGGAGTGACGCTGAAAAAACTAGTCCATGCATTTGTTTCTTCAAGGCTGGACTATTGTAATTCTTTACTATCAGGATGTCCACAAAATGCAGTTAAAAGCCTTCAGCTGATTCAAAATGCTGCAGCAAGAGTTTGGGATGGAAAAATGAAAAAGAGAGATCATATTTCCCCTACTTTAGCTTCCCTTCATTGGCTCCCTGTTAATCCAGAATAGAATTTTAAAATTCCTCCTCCTCACATATAAAGCCCTTAATGATTTAGCTCCATCATACATCAGAGATCTGATTGTTCCATACGTTCCTAACAGAGCACTTCGTTCTCAGACTGCAGGTTTACTGGTTTGGTTCCTAGAGTCTCTAGAAGTAGAATGGGAGGCAGATCCTTTAGTTATCAGGGTCCTCTCCTGTGGAACCAGCTCCCAGTTTAGTCCGTGAGGCGGACACCCTGTCTACTTTAAGGCTAGGCTTAAACTTTCCTTTTTGATAAAGCTTATAGTTAGAGTGGCTTAGGTTATCCTGAGCTATCTTCCTTATTTTAGCTCCGTCTTCTTCTCCCTTGTTGGATGGAGTAAGGGGGAGTCAGGTTTAGCCTAAACCGGCTCAGTTACGGTTGAGGTGCAAACACACCTCCATTTCTGCTACCTGTATGACCCCTCTCTTTTCCCAATGGTTATGGTCAATCTGACAGAGAGAGTATCCCAATCGTTGTGGTTTTTAGTATAAAAAAATGGCCATCAGTGGGCTCTAGATGGACAAAACTGTCTACTTTTAAGGCTAGGTTTTTAAAACTTTCCTTTTTGATAAAAGCTTATAGTTAGAGTGGCTTAGGTTATCCTGAGCTATCTCTGTAGTTATGCTGCTATAGGCTTAGGCTGCTGGAGGACAAAATGACCACTTTCACCTTCTTCGCTACTTTCTCACGCTACTCTTCAATTTTGTATTATTTGCTGTTATCTCAGCTTTTAACTTTGTTCTCTCTCTTTTCTCTTCCTAGAATCTACACCTGGCCTGACTCTGTGTCTACCTGTAACACCTTTCTGGAGAGGGGAATCCTCCAAGCTTCTGCTGGCAACAGCTTGGTGCTCACCCTCTGCCAATGATCCACATGGCCCTGTCTTTCTGTGTTTAACCCTTTCTCTCTCCTAGACAAAGCTACTGACTGAGCTTTTACTGTAACTAACTCTATGTGCTCTCTTCAGACTCTAAACTTGAAAACTGGCTCAGAGTTTATCTGTTCCTTCTTTCTAGGTGAAACGACTAAAGGAGCTACATCCATTAACATTTACTTTTCCTTCCCATAGAAAGTACTCCTGGATCAGTGCTTCTTTGTTCTCTTTGTGTCTCTGCTCTGTTCTCTCTAACCCCCAGTCGGTCGTGGCAGATGGCCGCTCACACTGAGCCTGGTTCTGCTGGAGGTTTCTTCCTGTTAAAAGGGAGTTTTTCCTCTCCACTGTCGCTACATGCATGCTCAGTATGAGGGATTGCTGCAAAGTCAACGCCAGTGACTGTCCACTGTCTCTACATGTTCATCCGGGAGGAGTGGAATGCTGCAAGTCACTGACTGGATGCAATCTGCTGGGTTTCCTTAGATAGAAAAACTTTTATCCAATTTGAATAAATAACAGAATCTGGCTGCACTGTTCAATGATTAAGATTAATTGGAATGTATGTACCTGAGTTTTGTGAAGTGCCTTGAGACGACATGTGTTGTGAATTGGCGCTATATAAATAAACTGAATTGAATTGAATTGAATCTTCTTACTAAGTGTCAAGAAATGTATAAGTCTTTATGTTTTATGTATAGTACACTGTTTACAAGGGGGAGAACCGTTCGGAGTTTCCGAAATGTTGTGTGTGCAACAATGAACTGCGGCCGGATGTTTTCTCCACATCACATCTGTCATTACAGAAGACTGTCATTCTGTTAAATTAATTTGTCTTAGGTTGCTGCTGTTCTTCCTTGCGGTTTCTTCTCAGGAGCTGCACATCACACCATGTGACCGAAGTAGATTTAACAGCCCATCTGTTGTCTTCTAAACAACATTGTGTTACTCTCAAATTCACGGAAAAGAAGCACTTAAAGCACAGTGCTGGCTGTTAAAGGGCAATGTGCGTTAGTGAGGGTGTGATAGCGAGAGAGAGTCTGAGTAACAGTTGCAGCATCATTGCATGCAAATTAGCATACTAAACCTTTGATTGAAAGTCATTAATATCATAACCATCGTTGTTAAATTATTGTTTTATACATATATACAGTTTTTTTTTATTTAAGCGAATAACGAAAAGAATAATGTTAGGGATTGCTTCTTCTGCAGCTACCTGCTTTGAAAGAAGATCCACCATGTTTTATATATTTGTGTACAATGTATTTTAAAAAAGAGCCCTTTTTCTCAGCGTTTCTTGGAGCTGTTTATTTGTTTGCACAACAAGCTATTATAAGTAACACATACCTTTTAACCATTATTTTTTTTATGTTTTATGTAAATCGAGAAGTTTAAAACTTCTATTTGCTTTCAAAAAATGTTTTATAACCCCAGGTTGGGCTGCTTATTTAATCACAAATAACATATTTTTCCTTTACATTAAAACATTTGAAGGCAAATGTGTGTTCAATGTCCAGCTGAATAAAGTGACAGAGTAGGTATGGTACTTTCAGACAGTCCACTTAACTTATCAATTATTTACATATTTTCCTGATTATGCTCTGAATCATAGAAAATAATGGAACTGTGGAGAAAGAGCTACAGGACAGAAGGTTAAGTCTTAAAAATAGAAAACTAGGATGTATTTTTTGTGGTTCCCCTCCTTTAAGTGTTGAAACCTGCTAATGCAACTGACCTACATGCAATAAGATTAAAAAGCTAAAAACATCACAAAATACTGTTATCTACAAAAAAAAAAGTCAAATTTATATGGCTGAGCACTATTTTCTATGATGTTTTTAAAGTTCATGTCTTTCAATTGTGAATGTGATCTTGGCTCTCAGGGAGCTTATTCTTTGTTTTTTGTGTGATTCAGCGGGCATGCAATATATGGCAGTTGCCTTTCACATATCATTCACCATCAAATTATGATGAGAACGGAAATTGTTTGAAATCCTCTAAAATAATTTTTGCTTGAGCTTCAAACTAACCAGAGCAACATCTACAGTATATATAGTTTTTAATTCGCTGTCCCGCTATTAAGGTCTATTTAAATAAAAAAAAAATCTTAAGAGCACATAGTAATTTTCAGTACTTATTAAATGCCATCTTGTCCAGTTGTTATGGTGATGTTGTCACCCTATGTGCAGGCTGGAGATGTTTAAAGCCAAAAGGATTTCTCTTTCGTTTTATTGCTTCAAAACAGTTCACCAGGGAAACCAGAATCTCACACATAAGGTACACCTTGACAAGAGTGGTTTGACATATACCTTTCATGGATTTGCACACCGAATAAAGACAAACATATGCTGGCAAACCTCTTTGTGAGCATATATTTGAATGATATAAAAAGAACAGTGTACTCGACAAAAGGGACATTGTAGCCCCTTCTTGTGATGCCAAGTTAAAAAAAAAGCTACCCTCATTGTCCAAAATGGCAATAGTTATGGTGAAAATATGACAAATAAACTTCAATGGTGAGGGTGAGATGGGAACACATTGTGTTATTAGAAACATTTAACTTTTTTTGCAGGTTTAATGTAGCCTTTTCAATATATAAGGTGTTACTTATAAAGGTTCTCTTGAATCTTGTTTTTCTCTCATCCTTTATAGTTTGATTCACCACCAATAAAGTCATTTTGTAAAATGCTATGATAAACATTTCAACAGCATGAAGAAAAGATTTATAATTGAATGTTCTCAATTGCTTGGTGGATTTTTTTTTTGCAAAGACAAGCTGCTTTGAATAGTATGTTCAATCTCCAGTCAAGATAAAAATAAATGAAAAAAGGTAACAGGAAGAAGCTGATATCTGAGTAACTAAATCAGTCGAGAAGAAATTATCTCAAGTGCAAAGCTATGTTCTGTTTTTTTTGCTCCATGGCTCACAAGGTTTGTCACCAATTATCTCAACTGGAGTTACAAGCTGTAACGATGCTTTTTCAAAACAATGGAAGCCTTACTCTTCCATTAATTATAGATAACGAGAAGTACTGGATAATGAATGTGGCCAAAATGTTGGTAAAAACAAAAGTACATCTACACATGCTGATCCTGGAATACATCAGCTACTGTATGAACAAATATCTTTTTAATACCTCTACCTTGTTATGTCCTTTAACATAAGTCACATAAGGGTCAGAATCATGGCAATGTTTTTATTTTTTTACTACATTGAAACACAAACAGTTGCCTCACAAAGACACATCTGTCATCCTTTAAAATTCTAATTCAAATACAGCATATTGGATACAGCATATTTGCCAAAAAATGAATGGAAAAATTTGTCTTTGATTAAATTCAACTCCTAAAATCTTTTCCATGGGATGGGTACCAAATTTGGTACTTTATAAGTACCAACCGAATTCCATCGGGAATACTGAGTACCTATTCACGTAAAATCAAACGGTACCATGTTTTGGTACCTGAATGCATCATTGTGACACTGAGGGTTCACATTTGTTCACATTTGAACCGTATCAGTACAAATGTGAAACATGAACATAGTATTGCACCCATAAGAGCATAAGCACGTCAGTAACTGCTGGTACCGTCAAGAACGCAAGCATGGCTAAAAGAAAGCTCTCGGAAGTATGGCTCCACTTTTCAAAATAGAATGCAGATTATGATCGCTGCCATATGGTAAATGATAAATAGCCTGAAAAGTATATTGTTTAGCGTTTTATCAAGTCCCCAGAGACCCGAAAGTGCTTTACACTACATTCAGACATTCACCCATTCATACACACATTCACACAAATTGTAGCCACCAGCCCTGAGGCAGACTGACAGAAGTGAGGCTGCCATACACGGGTGCCCCCGGGCCCTATGACAATCATCAGCAGGCAAGGTGAAGTGTCTGGCCCAAGGACACAACAATTGAGACAGACAGAGTGGGGGTATTAATCGGCAACCCACTGGTTACAGGACAAACTACTACCACCTGAGCCCAGGTGCAGGTGAAACCCACAGAGGTTCTGTTTTCAAGGAGACGAGTTTTCTCCTTGTTTTTCAGTCGACTGCAACGGTTCCTCATATTTTCCCCGTTTTGGACGGAGGAGAAGTTTACCGTTTCTGATTTGATCACAAAAGACACTCTGGTTCCACCCTGTATTTTCTTCAGACTCACGACCCATCCTCAAGCCGATGAAGAGAAGAAATCGACATTAAAGTAATTTTGTTCTTTTTATATTAAATTGGATAGGTGTATTTAGTGGTCTGGGCAGGGTGCGGCAGTTAAGGTGAATTAGGATCACCATTAGTTAATGTGTAGTAGGTAGGTAACTTGTTGCATGCAATATTGATTGAAGTGTTTTATGCTGAACTGTTTTGATTTACTGTATGAATACTGTGGAAGTGCAATGAGTGGGTGCACTCAAGTTTGGATGCATTCGTCCGGCTGATTGCCAGTCAGCTAAGAGTTAAAGGTAAACTTCGGAAGCTTTTCATTCGAAACAGAGTGCAGTCTGTACCTTGTGGCCTGGCCGCTCCATTGTTCGTTCCATCATTTTATTACTTGTGGGGTGTTTCCACTGAGCTCCCACCTTAGATTTTTACAATCCTTAGTTCAAGATTTGGGGCTATCGGCTGTTAGTTGCTAAGAGGCCGGCTGCTAGGAGCTCTGTGTCTGGGGCGTGGCCCTACCGTTCTACCAGTTGATAGCTGCGTTAAGACGCACACACGGAGAAAGGCTTCACAGCACAGTGGTTTTGTCCATCTTTTCAAGTCAATTCAAGTAGTTGTGTTATTGTCATTTGTCCACAAACTGCTGGTTTAATCTACATCTACCCTCCAACACTTATTTTTGATTATTACTGTACCCCTTTTTGTAGAGTAGTGCATGCTAAATTAGGTGAACATTGTTGGACCAGAATAGTTTGATTGTAAGAGGGACAACTGGTTTTATAAATTTTCACAGAGATAAAGAGTAAGCGGTTGTGTTTGTTTTGTGTAAGAGTGATCATCTGACATGATAAAGTTAGTGTTCCACCATTCGGTAAAATGGTTGATAACACAGTGACATTTGGTGTGGTTTTGGTTAATAATTATCAAATATAAATGATAATTAACTAATTGTAATTATTAAGTGCTGTGAGCCCAATAATCACACCACCAGAGTGCATCTCTGATCTTTATTCGTAAGAAATGATGTTTGGTTAGAAGTTATTTCTTCTAAATTATGATTTTTAATCATACTTAAAAAAAAATATTTATAATCAATAATCATAACCCTTACACCGGTTGGGCTGAAGGAACATGACAGAAATGGACATGAGAAGAGAACAAGTCACTGTTGAAATTCTAGTTTTCTAGGAACTCTAGGCGGCAGGGCTACATGAGAAGACTGTCTGGTGCCTCTTCGTTTGGGATCGGTGGCTTCTTCGGTCAACAGTTTGGGTGTCAAGGCTGGGGATTGGCGTTTGAGGGTTGGGTAGTTCCAGAGGTGCTGAGGCTGTTGCTGGGTCAATGGGGCTGTCTATTGGGGTCAGCTGGGGAGCTGGCTCCCTGGAAAGTCATTTTACCCCCCCAGTCCTTCCTTCCCCATCCCTGGACACCTCCCTCCACCTGCTCCATCATGCTACGACTTGTGTAGGTCCTGCTTGGAGCCAGGCTGTGTGCACTGTACAAATGTGTCTTCACCAGCTTTTCGGGGGTGGAGTCTCTGGTTGGGGTATGCCCCTGTGGGGAGGGGATTCATGGCATTTTGGTTTGGGGGCATGTGTTTGATATCTGTGTCCTGGTTGGGGGTTGCCCTGTGGGGAGATTCGTGTTGGGGTTCACGGAGGGTGGGAGGTTCATGGGGCTGGGATTGGAATTCATTGGGGCTGTTTCATCCTGGGACGGCTCTGGGTGGCGGACCAAGTGGACCCCATTTTGTTTATTGCCCCCTCTCTGTATGGGGACAAGATCCATTAGGGGCCGGGGTCTGGGCTGGGGTTGTTCTGGTGGTGCTGGCACTATTTTTGACTGGTGGCTCAGGCGGTCTGGCTGTCTCCCCCCCGGAATGAAGGGGACCACCTCCTGGGTCCGGGGGCTGTTTGTCCCTCTGGGGTCTGGGGTATCGGTTCTTGGACCTGGAAGTATACAGTATGTATGGGGAGTACGAGTGAGTGTGCTATTGTTAGGTGTCATTAAGTTAGGTGTGTGTCTGCTGAGTGTTGTCCGGTGAATACCAGCCCAATATGGCTGTGGTATTAGGACAAAAGTGAAAGGGGTGAGCCTAACTCTGACAATACTGAACAACAAAACTCTGCACACACATGCAATAATTCACACAATTTCTTAAAATACAAGAATTTATTAACAAAAATAAGTCAACTCAAAGTCAAACATATTTCAATCAACAAACTCTTTACTATACTAGAACAATCCAACTAAAACTACCAAGCAAAATGAAAGAGCAAGGAAGACCGACTGTATACACAATATGAACAAGTGAATCAAAGATGGTTGAAAACCATGGTCAATAAAGTGATGCAACATTGCACTCAATGTTATTTATGTTTGAGAACCAATGACTATCTTAAGGAATCTGGCTATCACATTTAGTAAAATAATATTTAGGGAAACATTATTGTCCTAGATTTGGAACTAATGTCTTTTCTGGATGAATGATTCTTAACTTGGCCTCCTGGCTCTTAAGATGATTGTCATAAGTCACGTGTTACCTAAGCTTCAACCGGTTGAAGCTAAGAATAGAAAGCCATTAGCTCTTTAAATTCGAACATGTATCTTTAAAATACCATCAACAAAATTATCAAAATGCATTCTTGTTGACGGCGCATTATGGCCGATCTGTGTTTAAAAACCACCTTATAAATAAAGTTGTCTTAACTTTAAAAATACAGCACAGAACACATCATTAGCTGAGCAGCTAGTGTGCTAGTTTTCTCAACACAAACAACAAACCAACCATAATTAAACGAAAATTATTTAAATTATTTCATATTTCATTACTTAACTTTGTTGCACATGATTAGCGTGATCGTAGTCACTTTTGGATCCAAGGATTACCCTTACTGCACGTGAGTCTCAAGGCTTTTGCTGATGCATTAGCCACTGTCTGCAGCTAGAATGAGACCGAGCAGAGGGGGAAAGGTGTCTTTGTGTCAAAGATTCCAGCTCTGACTCCTACTCTTGGTAGGCTGAGGTGGAAGTAGGCTAATGCGAATTGTTTTGAAAGTTCCAGAAAAGTTCTTACTGGCCTTTAAGATTGTAACCCATGTTCACTCCATTTTCATCCATGGCTGGGGTCCCAACAGTACACATGAGGGTAGGACAGTGTGATTGTGACTATGTGTGCCTGTTTTGTGTCAAGTTTGGTCTTGGGCTGCTCCCTCTTCTGGATCATCTTAGGCCCCATCAAATGTGGACCGTATTTCCTCCCTGCCACACTCCCTGCCGGTGGCTGGTGTCTCTGCCCTCTGGTGTATTGGTGGTTCTTTGTGTCCGGGGCTGGGTGCTTTAGTGTGTGCTGGCTCACTCCCGGTGGCTGCTTGGCAGGGCCTAGACCCCCTGGCTTTGTCAGGCCTCTGCTGGGGAATGATGTTCCCCGGGGTCTCGGGTCCTGTGCCTGGGTCCAAAGCAGTTTCTAACAAATTTTCTTTGTATATATTTATCAAGCGGATAATTATAGTGTAATGCTCCACTTCTGAAGTAAATAAGTAAAACTTTTGGGCTTCTTCTTGGCACTTAGACAACAATTCTGAGTGTCACTCTGCCGGACAGGGCACATAAAAAAAAAAAAAAACTGTTGAAACTTGAGACTTTTGAAAAGCCCATGGCTTGTTTGGATACAAATTAACCTGGATAATTTCACTCCTCCAGGGCCTTACTTTTACAGGTAAAATTTCCTACTCAGAGGTAGGAAGACAAAGCTCTCAATTTCACGGTCAATATATTGTCCTATCCTCACCTATGGGCATGAACTTAGAGTCATGACCAAAAGAAAGAAACCCTGGATACAAGCTGCTAAAATGAGCTTCCTCCGCAGGGTGGCCGGGCATTAGTTCGGTCATCCAAAAGGAGCTCAGAATAAGGCTGCTGCTTCTCCACATCGAGAGGAGTCAGTTGCGGTGGCTGTGGCATCTGTTTCAGATGCCCCATGCACCCCTCCCTTGGGGGGTGTTCCAGGTACATCCCACCAGGAGGAGGCCCAGGGACGGCCCAGGACAAGCTGGATTGACTATGTCTCTCGGATAGCCGAGGAACGCCTTGGGCTTCCCCCAGAGGAGCTGGAGGAGGAAACTGAGGAGGGGGAATCTGGGCCTCTCTGATTAGACTGCTGCCCTCGCGATCCGGTCCCTGTTAAGAGACGAGTATGAGTGTAAGGATTTTACAATCATGACAATAGGGGAATGATATAAATGCACACCACACTTATAAAATCTGTATTTGTAAGTAATGGATAGAAATACTGCTTCAAAGAGCTGTAAATATGAAAACGACTGTGCCTGTCTTAAACAGGAAAATGTACATTGTGATTAACTAAATTACCATTTTGAATGAAGAAATTATAAAAGCACACGATATAAGCAATTCATATGAAGAAAAATTAAAGAGATTGGTTACATAATTATTTTAAAGCATTTGACTGTTCTCAGGCACCAGTGAAAACTAATATGGTGTGTATGTGTGTGTGTGTCACTGTGAAAAAAATAATTCTGTCAGTGTGTCTATGTTTTCATAGAGAAGATGGGATTGAGTTACTCTTTTCACAGAGTTTTGTGAGGATGCTGCTGCCCCTCACTGATATGTGGATGCTTCTTCGATCACATTCCACACACATCAGGCCAACAACATTATTTTCAAGTACAGCTCCTCCACTGTTGCAGTGACTTATTTGCAGTGATGCAGTAAGTGTCTCTGCATGCATTTTTCCACATGAAGCAATTCCCTGCATTATCATATTTCCCATTCTGTGGTTTCACTTCTGTCAGAATGCAGAAAGAAATCAAACATCCAGAGAGCAGATAGAGACACACCACTGAGGTGGTGAAGGAAACTTCCAACCCAATTGATTTTGATGAAATTCAGAGGATATCTTCTTGCAGGCAACTTTTTTTCTGGGTTAATACTTCACCGAGAGTTATTTTCTGATTAGAAATACACCACTAGACCTAATTCAAATAGCAAATGAGCAAGAGGATTAGGAGTGAGGCTCATGCTAATGGTGAAGTCATTTCACTCTCTGGAAGATAGAAGACTCTGCAAGAGGATTTACCCAATCTTCCCCAACTCCTCTGAAATCCGCTTACATTTATTAGACTAATATCCCAGGGACTGAAATAATTTTAAATCAGACAGTTCAAAACAAAAGACTGTGCCACATTTTTACTATCACATCTTCAATTATGGCTTTTAGGATGATATCTTGTGAGTTCTCAGTATAAACAAGCTACACATAAACATGCAAAGATACAGGTAAATTGTTTCCAAATGTTTGGTAACTTTTAACAAATTTTGTATAATAACTTACTGTTTGAAGCGTCCATATTCTTTCAGTACATATATACACATTTGGCAAAATAGGGTACTACCACTCAAGACTGGCTTGATTGAAGTTCAGTCCATTTACCTTTAAGGGACATACCCCAAAATATTTGAAGATATAGCTACGGTAGTGCTTCGAAGTATTGAAACAAGGGGGCTGAATGATTGCACTACACAGTTCTTGGACTTTTAATTGTGAAAATGCAAAACAAATCCTGCATCATTTGTCTTCCCCTAAAGTATTATGAATGACCAATTTTGGTCTATGACATGGAAACCCTAATAAAACACACAGGAAGTTTGCGCCTTAACATGACAAGATTTAAACAGGTTCAAGAAGTATGAGTATGAGTATATAATATATAGATTTGTTCAGTTTCCAAGTACTAAAAGGTTAAATATTATCAAAATGCAAAGCACATGTAGGTGGGCAATGTATATGATTTAAAGATCTGTTTTTTTTTTTTGCATTGGTATGGTTTTTGTTGGCATAGTTTATAATGATTAAAATTACAAGCAATGGAGCATTTTGATTGGTGCAAAAAGTCAGAGCTGTCTAAGCAAACATAATTTTCTTCTGGCTTGTCTTCAGCTGCAGTAAGACATTATGTGTCTGTCAGAAAAGAACTAATTTTGGCAAGAACTGTTATTGATTTTGTCCCTGACATGTGAAGAAAACATTTTTTTTCATTATCTTTTCTTTCTTTTCAAACTGCGAGTTTACCTTGTAAAGTAGCTGCTTAGGAGGAAAAGAAACATCATAGGGTAACTCAACACAACACAACACAAACTCTACAATGATGGTTATGATTCTCACATTTGCTCTTCAGGGTCTTTGCATGTTTACAACGGTACATAAAAAAATCAAATATCATCATATAAAAATCATCAGAGCATGGCTTTTGCATTTGAATTCTTCATGGGCTTGTTGTGGTTACTGAAGCATCGTGCCTCCCTGGTGAACTATTTTGCTCATGGGGAGCACTTGTATCTGGACTTGGTATGCTCTCACAGATGGTGCAAGTATTTTATTTTCTACAGGTATTTGTGCTTCCTCCTACAATTCAAAAGCATGTATGCTAGGTGAATTGATGCAAATGTACTCTTTGTTGTTGTCTTTTGTTGCCCACATCCTCTGGGAAAAGCTCCTGGGTTAAAAAAGTACCCAATTTAGGTTATTTTACTTAACCAGTAACAGATATAGACAGATTCAGGCCTACGTTGATTTAGCAAAAGAATTGGATTATGGGATTGACCCATCATAGTGGGTTAGATTTTCAACGAAAAAATGGGTTAAAGTGAGTCATTTCTAATGTAAAGGCTACCAAAGCATGAGTCGAAAAGAATAACACATAACCTAGATTACTTGACAAGTAGTAGTTAGAAATTAATTTTATTTCCAGTTAATTTCTGCTTTGAAACGGACCAGACTGTTGAATTTGGATAGCAATATTCATATCTATTATATAAATCTAAAATACATTACTCCTAAAAAGTTAGGGATATTCAGCATTTGGGTGAAATTCCAGGATGAACCTAAAATGCACTATAACCTTTACACCTGAACTTAATGTGACCTCTAAATGTTTCAATGCACATGTCCAACTGTTCAGTGTTACAATAATTTTTGAACAAGTTGCTGTTTTCTAACATGGAACTTAACAGCATTCATAACTCATAACAGGTGATTGATCTATGAATCAACCAATACATTTCCTGGTTTAAGCATACTTTGTATTTGAACAGTACTCTTCATAATGCTGTTCACATTTTAACATCATGAGACCAAGACAACACCTAACAATTGATCGACAGTACCTCGCCATTGCGAGGCTTCAAACGGAAGTGGCCACTGAGCTTTGGTCATCACTGAGTGTCATCAGCAGGTTGTAACATAGATACAGAGAGACTGGAAGAGTTACAGAAAGGCATAGAAGGGGGTGTCCTTTGGTCACACCCCATTGATGACTGCTTCATTGTGAACAGTGTCCTGTAGAACAGGATGATGAATGCCACTTAACTCCAGGCACATTAAAGGAAGGTGAGAGGCACCCCAGTGTTAAGCCCAACCATTCTGAGATGTTTACATCAGTGTAGTCTGCATGATAAACGCCATACAAGGGTGCTTGACCACACCATCAGGCACAGAGAACATTGTCTTGTATGGAGGAGGGACCAGTGGTTCTCAGTGATGTTCTCTGGTGAAAGACAATTCAAACTGAGCAGAAACGACGGTTGGAGACATCAAGGACAGCGCTATACATCTGCCACTGTTGTCACCAGATAAGCTTTTGGTGGTGGTGGTGTTACAGTGTGGACAGGTGTGTCAAGTCAATACAGAACTGCCTTACACTTTGTGCATGGTACAGTGACAAGCCCATGCTGCCTGAATAATATCATCAATCCAGTCATTGTGAGCCTGCATGAACAACACAGGCCTAATTTCAAATTAATGAACAACAGTGCTCCAGCTTATTGAGGTTGCATCATTGGACTATGGCTGCAAGAATATTGGGGTACCTTGAATGGAGCGGCCTGCACTTTCTCCAGACCTAAATCACATGGAAAACCTATGGAATCAGCTGAGTCACCCTATGGAGGCCCATAACTGCACCCCTGATCCTCAGTGACCTGTGGGCCACCTTTCAAGAAGAGTGGGACTCAAGCTGTAATTGATTCATATGACACGTTATTGAGACATTTACATTTTTTGTTGAGGTATACCCACCACTGTTATTGGCTTTTGTTTAAATAAATTGTTTGAGTTGAGGAAACACCACTGTATCCTTCTAAATGGCTACTTTTATGATATTACTGAAGCGTAAACGT
This sequence comes from Crenichthys baileyi, assembly GCA_036173005.1. Lineage (NCBI taxonomy): Eukaryota > Metazoa > Chordata > Actinopteri > Cyprinodontiformes > Goodeidae > Crenichthys > Crenichthys baileyi. The sequence continues at coordinate 28,488 of JAHHUM010003012.1, read as the reverse complement.
TTTACGTTTTGCCTGAAAGACCTGCAAGTATTTGGGGTTTTGATTTTCTTGTGTGAACATTTTGACCATGTCTTTAGGTTCTTAGATTTGATATTTTCCAGTTCATTTCCCTGTGTCCTTTAGTATACAGTGTTTGAGTTTCTTATTTTATCTCTGTTTCTTCCTTGTTGTTTATGTTCTCTAGTTGCTTACTTTGTTTTGTATTCCTGTACATCTAGATTTCTATGTTCCTCTCTGTCTGCTCCTGCCTATTTTCTCTCCTCCCTCTACTCACTCTCCCATCATTGGTCTCGGCGGTTTCTTATCTCCTCCTGATTAATCCCACCTGTTTTGCTCTACCTTTCTACCATTCTTCCCAGTGTATTTATACGGTGTGGTTGTCATTGTTTCATTACTGGACTCTACTGTTTGCTTGCCTGTTCTTTGCAAGTCTCTTTGTCTGATCCTCAGCCTATGTTGTTACTAGTTCAGTTTTCATTAAACATGTCTACTCACCATGCAGCTCCCAAGCTCCTGTTTTCATTTTGGTCCTGCAAGAAACCACCACTCCATGACACTACATAGCAGATAGAAATCAGAGTAGTTAGCCTATTAGCCGCTTCTAGAGTGAGCTAAAGTCCTCAATGCAACCCACTGACATTAACATTAGTATAGTGTGATTTTACCATCTTATCATTGATTTCTTCTTGTGGAAGAGTTTTAAAGAAATCTGATTAGGTTTTTGTATATTTCAAAATAGCTCCTTCTAGTCTCCTGTTTAACCCAACAAACTAACTCACATTATGTTTGCTTCAAACTCTCCAATATTTAAACCAACGACATAAACCTAGTATTTGAGTAAAAGAAAGTGACCCAACAGTCTTTATGTGTGGTTGTTTGTCAGAATGTCAGCCACACACTTTATGCCTCTTCATGCTTCATGACATGAGAAGGTTATCTGTTAAATCTATGTAACCATGGGGATAAACTGAGAAAAAAAGACAAAAATTTGCAAATCTAAATGCTTCATTCATACTTTAAAGCCTTCTTTTAACAACACAGATCATATTTCAATCCCACCAGAGAATCGTGTCAAAATACAAATAAATAAATATAATAATTGTTTTAATAATTGTTTAATACTAAAGGAGATATTTGATCAAAATGTTATTTAAATGTTTATTTGAAAAACAAATATTCTTAAAGAGAGTAGCTCTACAGCCTGAATTACTGAGTGCAACACCCAAGTCATTTTTATACAATTACATCATAAGGCCAAAAATGCACATGAACTTTGATAATATCCTATTCTTAATCTACAAGCTCTAATACATTGATGGACCCACTCAACTATTCTGTTACCATCTTCCACAAGGTTTTGGATTGTGTTCATAGTAAGATGAGGACATCAGAAATGCAGCCTCCGCTCTAATTCATCCCAAAGGTGTTCAGAAAGGTTAAGGTCAGGACTGTGCAGGCTACTGAAGTTTCTCCACACCAAACTTTAAACACCTGCAGCCATGTAACACCAGAATTCGTCGATTTGGTGGTGAGACCAAGTACTTTGTCAATATGGTGTATTTTATAGACCATTGTTTGTCATAATGATTAATTAATAATTTACCATAACCAATGATCTCCCTATTATGTCTACCTCATATAAATTGATACCATTTAGCTCTGCATCAGTAACTGTCATTTTCTAATCTCTTGTTTAGTTTTAGTGGACTGCTTAATGGTGAGCTACATATCTTTTATATCTGTAAATGCTGGGTATCACAGATCCTAAAAAGATCAAATGCAATGCAGAAAATAATCTTTCTGTAGTTAATTCAAAATGTATCAAAGAAAAGGGAGGTATTTTTTAGATCAACATCATTCTGAATTAAATTATTACAACATTAATCTTTGTCAAATGATAAAAGCTAAACTTCAGTAACTGATGAGAAATTAAAGCAGCTTGGATGCTGTAGTTATTTTCTTTTAATTTTCTAAAACATGGCTCTATAGTCTACAGGAGTGCTGTAAATTTTTTTGGTATAAAAAACATAAAGGTACAATATTATAAAAAAAATTTGTAGCTCAAAATCCAGCTCCCTCTTTGAATTCTATAGCTTGATGTGCAACTATTTAATACCGCCACAAGGTGGCGGACTATAAACACAAACTTCACAAGTGCTTTGCACAAGTGATACATTCCTCATTCCAGTTTATCCCCTGAATCTAAATTAATAGAATAGTAAAACATACGAATTTGGAAAGCAAAAACATACAAAATAATTTTCCCCATATTACAAAATTTTTATATATAATTATAACAATATCCACATACATATTGTTGAAAATCACTTTCAATCTTTAGTTAAGGGCCAGATCTAGCTTTAGATAGGTGACTTAAAGAGTTTTCTTTCTTTATGCACATTCTACATATATTTACATATATTTAATTGACAAATTCCAATCCAGACCAATCTAACTTTATTTATAAAGCACTTTGAATTACCAAAGCCACCAAAGTGCTGTACTGAATACATAAAACATTTTAAACATTACAAATGCCATTATAAAGACACAAAACATAAAATACAGAAATGAAGTGTTCTTAAAATGCATTATAAACCATGCAGTAAAAGACTTAAAATAAGCAAAAGCTAATACCTCACGTGGTGTCAAAGGCCAATGCAAAGAAATGGGTTTTAACAAGAAATTTAAAGTCAGACAGTGATGTAGCCCGTCTAATGTTCAATGGTAGCTCATTCCATATTTTATTCCACAAAAGTTTTAGTGTAGATTGTTGCAGTTTTCTGATATCGGCCATATTTACCTTGCCACTGATGATACATGAGGTTAGCTGTAGTTTTTCATATGGCCAATTTGTCTTTCTCCCAGGACAGACTACAAGGTGAATGAATGAATGCATGAATGAATGAATGAATGAATATATTTCAGAGAGAGATTCCACCAACAAAAATTTATCTGGTAACAGTAACTATTTGCATATTTCTCAGTATAAACTCAAAAGCCATATTACATTGCCATATATAAATATAACATAATACAAACTAATAATATAAACAAAATATCCAAATTTATATATATGTAAGTATATACCCTCAGACGTGATCTTAATTGGTAAAAACCATTTTTGAAAAGGGACAGGGAGTAGTAAAACTTATTTAATCATACCCCTTCTCCATGTTAAACTCCTTAATTTGAAAAATCTTACTGATTCCTGTTTGTCTTTTGTGCTCCTGAGTCAAAATTCACCTGAATACATATATACATATATATCTCTCTCTCTCTCTCTCTATTTTATAAAAATTATAATTTTATATATAATATATATATATATATATATATTATATATACAGGGTTGGACAATGAAACTGAAACCCTGGTTTAGACCACAATAATTTATTAGTATGGTGTAGGGCCTCCTTTTGCGGCCAATACAGCGTCAATTCGTCTTAGGAATGACATATACAAGTCCTGCCCAGTGGTCAGAGGGATTTTAAGCCATTCTTCTTGCAGGATAGTGGCCAGGTCACTGTGTGATACTGGTGGAGGAAAACGTTTCCTGACTCGCTCCTCTAAAACACCCCAAAGTGGCTCAATAATATTTAGATCTGGTGACTGTGCAGGCCATGGGAGATGTTCAACTTCACTTTCATGTTCATCAAACCAATCTTTCACCAGTCTTGCTGTGTGTATTGCTGCATTGTCATCCTGATACATGGCACCGCCTTCAGGATACAATGTTTGAACCATTGGATGCACATGGTCCTCAAGAATGGTTCGGTAGTCCTTGGCAGTGACACGCCCATCTAGCACAAGTATTGGGCCAAGGGAATGCCATGATATGGCAGCACACTTCGTCCCACTCTCCCACCTGGTCCGCAAGACTCCCCAGAACCCCGACCACATCTTGCCAGCACGAGGCACAGAACAAGGAACAGTGAGAGAAGCCAGTTCCCAACAACTGCAGCATCAGATTACAGCACCAGAGGACCAGGAGAAGCGAAGAAGGCCAAACACTCCCTAAATGCACCACGTACAGACACACAGCAAACACACACACATATACAGCGTTGAATACATCTCCCCTTTTCATTGCTGTACACTTTGAACAAAGAAACAGTTTCAGCCTTGTCTTAAGCAGACTCATGCTTGGACTTTGCCTTAGCTCTTTACTGAGTTTATTCCTAACCTTCATACCACCGACTGAAATGCACATTCTCTTCATGGTTGCTCGAAACCTCAAGGTTCTGAAGTTGAGGTTTTTCCTGTAATCATTGTCCCCCACTCAATTAATGAACTTTTTCTGACTACTTCTGGTAGCTGTTTGTTTCTAGTTTCATACATGAACTGTTCTGTTTGAAACTTTACCAGATCTGGGAGTTTAAGGAGGCAGGACTTATAAATAATTGATCTGTAATGTCATGGAAACCTGCCTTATGAACCATTCTAATGGCTCTTTTTTGTAACGGGCATAACGGTCACAGCAAGGTTTTTTAGGTTTTGCCCCATATTTCCCACACTGACTTCAATATGGCAAAAGAAGTAAACAATATAGAATATGAAGTGCATCGTAATCTAGGAAATGTTTAGCTTTGCTGAAAACTGCAATACTTTTAGATATTTTAGATTGCACATATGTTATATGAGGTTTTTCAGAAGAACTTGTGATCTATGAACACTCCCAAAAACCTAATTTCACTAACTCTCTCTACATTCACATCAATTATTAGGATTCGCAAATTTGCTTAGTTTTTACATATTACAAACAGCATTAACTTAGTTCTAAGCCTCTTGGTTAGATAGCTTTTCATCCAATTCAGGACTACTCCCCTAATATCATAGTGCTCCAATTTCTTTATTATTTCACGATTTATTGTGTCAAATGCTATTTTGAAATCGATAAATAAACCAAATGCACATTTCTTTTTATTCAAGGAGGCGTTGACGTCTTTTAATAATTCAAGGACTGCATTTGCTGTGGATCTTTGTGATCCAAATCTATATTGACTCTTAGAGAGTAGCTTATGTTTATCAATGAATCTATCAAACCTTCCCCAAATAATTTTTCCAGAACTTTGGAAAATTGTGAAAGTAAAGAAGCTTGCCTATAATTTGTGAACTAGTGTCTGTCCCCGGTTTTATAAAGTGTTATGAATTTTGCAATGTTCTTCGTTTTTGGAAATTTACCAGCTTGAAATGATAGATTACAAATGCATGTCAGAGGTTGGATAATTTATTCAGTCACATTATTAATTATTACTATATCATTGCCATCACAGTAAGATGACCTTTTGTTTTTACATTTATTATCAATATCTATATTTTCTTTTTCTGCAACTTCTGTGCGAAACACAGAATAAGGATTTTTACAGATGAATGTTTCATTCAGTGATCCAGCTGTTTTAGGATCCGGGATTTTTTCCACCAGTTTGAGTGCCACACTTACAAAATATTTATAGAAATTATGACCCACATTGTTGCCTTCATCAAAAGTATCATCATTATTTTTAAAATACTGTGGGAAACTGATGTGTCTAGAGTTTCAATTCAATTCAATTCAGTTTTATTTATATAACGCCAAGTCACAACACGTCGTCTCAAGGCACTTCACAAAAGTCAGGTACATACATTCCAATTAGTCCTAACCATTGAACAGTGCAGTCAGAGTTAGTTATTTATTCAAATTGGGTAAAAAGTTTTTCTGTCTAAGGAAACCCAGCAGATTGCATCCAGTCAGCGACTTGCAGCATTCACTCCTCCCGGATGAACATGTAGAGACAGTGGACAGTCACTGGCGTTGACTTTGCAGCAATCCCTCATACTGAGTATGCATGTAGCAACAGTGGAGAGGAAAAACTACCTTTTGACAGGAAGAAACTTCCAGCAGAACCAGGCTCAGTGTGAGCGGCCATCTGCCACGACCGACTGGGGGTTAGAGAGAACAGAGCAGAGACACAAAGAGAACAAAGAAGCACTGATCCAGTTTCGTCTAATAACATTATTTAATATATTTCAGATCCCTTTAATAACTTGTTTACATCTATCTAATAATTTACTATAGTATTCTTGTTTAGCTATCTGTAAAATACCAGTTAATTTATTTATTTGTTATAGTGATTGTCTGCCTCTGATGATCTAAGCTTGATGAAATCTCCATATAGTTTTTTTTGTTTTTTTTTTTACAGGCATTTTGCAATCCCTTAGTGATGCATGTATGTGTTCTTCTTGGTTAGGTGTTCGTTAATGAAGACATCATATCATTTAGGCAGCCTGCCCTGTTTTAGTGTAATCAGTAAAATGAAAAAAAGATGCAATTTAAAATTTATGAAACTTTAATTCTGTTTCTAAATGCACAAAACAGAAACATTTTCAGTGCTGGCAGGGCTATCTCAGATTGAGAAAAGCCTAAGAAGCACAAAACATAGAATTGTGGAACCTGGACTGAATTATCCCACACTGTTTACTGATGCTTTTGAACAGAGTTCGGGGAATTCTCAGTTTTCTTAAAAAATCTATACCTGTGATATCTGCAGGGCCATGTCTGCATCTCTTACCTCCTTGATTGAAGGGTTGGACTGGCTGATGTGTCTCCACAGCTGGAGCTCATAATGGTCTAATCAGGAGGAGTATAAAGAGGAGCGGATCCCCTGACGTAGGCGCCAGATTATTTTTGTTCATCAAGTGAGTTAATCAGACCTCCTTGTAACTTGTGAACTTTGTTATTCTCATGTTACTGAGCTTACTTTCGTCTTGTCCTCCTTCTAGGAAATAATTTGGCAGCTCCAACTTTGTCAGGGATTCCAGTCCTCTGCCTCCTCGTTTCCGAAGTTCATTGGAGAAGTCATCTCAGGACCCCAACTGCAAGTCTTCTCATTGCTTCTCTGACTGCTCTGATCCAATGACTGGACACGTTCCTTACTCACCATCATCACTTACCTGACTGTTCACCCTTCAGTGTTCCACCATCTTCTCTGTATCCCCCTGGAAAGAAACGCAAAGATCATTATCAAACCAGATCGCACACCACAACCTGCCAACCTAATGCTCTGTGGTTATACTCACCTCCCTGTCGGAAACTTCACCTCCACAAAGTCTCCATGTAAGACTTCCGGTTCTTCTCTGCAAACATTACAAGTTATCATTCCCTTCAAGTACCACTTACCTCTCCTCCCCAGTGCCATCCTGGAATCCTCTCCTGACTCTGGAAGAAACATTTATTTTTTCACATTTGTCAATAAACTGTTCAAACCTCTTTCTGTCATCTGTAGTTGTTGCCTGCACAAGGGTCTCAAATATAGACATTATGACAATACCATTCTAATCTCTCTGGTGTATTTATCTGTATTCTTATCTATTTCTATGATAATCTCATCCAGCCAGCCAGCCAGCCACCGTCTTTACCTGCTCTGTCCAAGCAGGGTGATGGGGAGCTGGTGACTATCTCCACCGGGCGTTGAGAGGGAGGCAGGTTACCCCGTGCACACATTGCCAATTTATCACAAGCCAACACAGAGACAAACAGAAGACGCTTAATTTATCAGATTAATACAATTTATTTGGTAATAGGTTGTATAAGTCAGATAATAAAAAGGATTTTTTAACAATGGCCTTCGTTGAGGGAGTGGGTGTGTGTTTGGTTTACTGTGGGGCAGCAGAAAAAGGGCTTGCCCTGCTAGCCATTCATGCAAGAACCAACACCGCATGAAGTAATAGATAAATATAAACATGCTAGACAGTTGATACAATTCTGAAAATAATTGCTTGTAAATGCAGTTACAAAGCTATCAGTATCAAAAACATACTTTTAAGACAGGGAATGTAAATTTGCATTACCACTCACACTATGTGATGTCCCTGTAGGGATTGCTTATCTTACTAACAGCATTGAAAAATGTAATTTATTTCATCATCTTAATAGAGGATTGTCAAAAAACATCAAAGAAAGCTATAGGTGTCAGATTTTTGATTTTATATATTTCGACGGTCCTCTTAACTCTCATAAAGCAAATGTAAAGCATCAAATGTGTTACCATCCCCACATCCTCTAGTTGATAAAAGACTGAACATGGACATACTTAAATTATTTTCCTTTACAGACAGCGATGATATATGTTTTACAGTGTACATGTCAAAGTAAAGAAATGTCTCTTTCCTGTTATTTGCCCCTTTTGACATGTTAAATTGAAAGTGCCTATGGACAGTCATTCAGCTTCCCAACCCATCATATGTGATAGTGCTTTTAGCACTGACAATAAATATCTTTGATAGTTTAAATGATGGCCCATACAGTGGAAATACTCCATAAATGTCTAAGTTTATCATGAATTTAACTCCAGTATTGCAGTTTTTTTCATCTTACAAATCTACTGTGTAAGTTCAAACTTTAATAATTTGGTACTACTGGAAAAATTATAAACCTGCCTTGTTATCGTAAGCATCTTGAGGAAGACCTAAACTGTAAGACCCAACAAAGTTAAGGTGCCTAGCAGGATATACTTTAATACAGGAGAAACAAAACCTGAGACAAGGTCTGGGAAACAAAATAGAAAATTCAGAGGTTATTTATTTACTTGAGATTATATGCATTTCATTTCAAAATGTATTCTTTCCCTTTAGAAAATCTTTGTGCTTTTTTAAATTTTAAATATTGATATATGATTGTATTTTATTATATTATCTCAAATGTGTTTATTGTATTATATTATTTTTACAATATTATATTTTGAAGGTCAAATGAATAATGTCTGTTCCGATGATTTTTAGAATTGTAGACTATGTTAGGAATCACTTTAACACGTTATTCATCCATATTCATCATTAACAAATTGATATGATATTATACGTGTACAATTGAGTGAGTGACTTTCTTCGGGAAAGAAAAAAAGGAAGCAAAAAGGCATTTACAGTTTCTATGTCAAAATCAATAAAAGTCACTTCTCTACGGAAGCATTTCTATCATGAATAAAGTGGTCTCATTATTACAATGACCTGAACCACAGGGTTCACAAGACAAGCCATTCAGAAATTTTATGGGAATACAAATTATGCGTCTCATATTCAATGTCCTTCACACTCAAATTGTACTAAAGCAAGTGGATACCTTGGAGATCTTGGTGAAGGCTATTGAACCACTCTCTCATTAAGGAGGATATATCATTTGGAAGAAAGATTTTTTTTTCTTCTCAACTGTCCAGCACTGACTATTAAAATTAATACCAAGGACACTTGCTCTAGTGTAAACATAACACCTAATTTCCTTTTTCTCCAGATTCCTCTCTCAGTATTTGAAAACAGTGATTTACTAACACTGTATAAAAAGACATACTTTTTCCTTACTGTCTGACATCAAGTCAGTCTAAACTTAAATTTACCTGTTTTAGGGCAGTTAGGCTTACCAAACTTAGGTAACACCAAACGGCTTCCTTATGTGACATCAATTGTGGATTTCCACATTCTGGTGCATCCTTTTGTACAATTTCCAGATGCTTAAAGCAAAACATTGATATGTTTAAACAATTCTATATGAGTATTAACAACATGGGAATGTCCAACCATCATACCGTTCAGGGAAGGAACTTAGAATAATGAATATTTTTCATTATTAAAAATTAATTAATTAATTAATAAAAAAAATAAAATAAAAATAAAAATAAAAAATATTTTTGAATTGTGCTACCATGTTTCCTGCTTCCTCTTTAACCTGTACAGCTTACTGGTGCTGTTATTCTTTTATTTGGTGAAATTCCCAAGGTAGCATTGTTGACAACCTTTTTTTTTGGGCTGCCCTGACTATAGTGGAAACAGTGAGCTGAAGGGACAAATCACCAAATAAAGTATGTCATACACTTGTGTTGCCACAATTAGAAAACGCCTTAACCATTTTATATAATAAACAGAATATGACTGCCCTGTAAACTAGGATCAAGTACTGTATGTACTTGACTTCAAATCTGTATGGTTTGATTAAATTGACCTTGTAAAGTTTCTTGAGATGACATGTTGTGAATTGGTGCCATATTAATAAACTGAATTGAACCAATCTGTAAACTTGTCTTTGGTCAGTAACCAGACTCCCCAAAATTTCATTTAATTCTAATTTCACCTTGTATCCAGCCTTTTTTGTGTGTTGCCTTTTGGTGTGCTGCCAAGTCAATTTTTTGTGTTCCGGATCTGTGCAGTTTTGGTTTAGTTGTTAACAAACAGCTTTTTTTGCCCACCCACATGTTTGGGTCCTTCATCAAGAAGTTCTTGACACTGAGCCCTCATGATCTGCTGGAAACTAGAACCTGGCTTTTGAATTATGTAGTTTTATCTTCATAGAAACCTTAGTCTTTTTCTGTTTTACTGTAATCAACTCCTCTGCAAATGAAAATGTTTACAGTTTTTACACTGGCTTGTTTTTCCCTGTCCAAATACTGTGAGAAACAATCAAAATATTATTTCAATGTGATGACCCCAACATGGGGCTAGATCCACACAGACAATATTTTATTTAGTTATAAAGTAATCTACTTCCCCCAGGCAGGCACATACTGTTAAAAAAAAACTAAGTTCCCAGCAAACATCAGGCAGACCTCATATAGCCAGGGTGAGGAATAGCTGTGACCTACCCAGAATCAGATGCTCCCAACAGAAAGCAGAAAAACTCAGAAGCAAGCTCCCGGCCTGGTGTCTGTTATGACTGGCCTGTGTTATTTAACTAAACTGATTTTTCTTTGCTGCTAGACTTCCTCAGATGATGGACAATAAAGATCAAATCAAAGGCAACAGTAAACAGGTTTGCTCTCCCCTTTAGCCTTCATGGGTAAAGTAAGGTTTCTTTCAAATAAAGTAAATTAGACCGCTACACTGACATGCACACAGAAGGAATGTTGGGAATTAACTTATCTGCATTGATACATGGCAATGAGAACCAAATCTGAACTCTTAATCTTTCTGCCCAGTTTTAGGCAATACTTTCAGTAGAGAGCAGAATAAGAGCACATTTCTGTCTTGGAAATGTTCTTACATAAATGGTTTTAGGCCCTTTATAATAAACAAGCAACAGACAAACAAAAAAAGTAATCTGTTAGAGGCTGTGTTTAATACATTAAATACAGCCTCTGTTTTCTTAGTGTCGGCTGCATGCTTTCCCTAATTAAACTCTGAGGACAGTGGCACAAAATATAGTTAACATATTCCAAACACTAATGGGATTTAAACTGAAAGCTATATACAGAGGTTAATATTAACTGATAGTTCCTGCTTTCTCCTGTTATCCATGATTACAATACTTTATATGCAGGAAAACATCTTAAAGTTTAATTTAAAGAAGTAATTTAGGTGAGATGCAATGTTCTTTCTTATGCATATTGTCTACCTTAAATTAAAAATCATACTGCTGTGCTGTATTATTTACTACAGAGCTTGATAAATACCATCTGTGATGCTGATGATTGATATGTTCATTTACAAATTTGCCAAATTAACATGTTCCTCATGCTGTTGACAAAAACCTTAATTACTGATTTTACAATATGAATAGAAAGGGGAAAACATATCTTATCTCATCTTACTAAAAGTTTTTTTTTTTTACAGATTTTATGAATGTTTTTTTTTCATAAACCTTTTAGTGACATTTAGTCCACTCAACACCAAATATTGCAACTCAATGTGTAGTGCCCTCTGTATTTATTGGCACCTGTGGGGAAGATGTGTAAAATATCTCAAGATAAATTAAACATTTTTGCATTAGCATAGTCTCCCATTGATAGACTTCATTGCTGTCCTCTAACAGTGAGCTATACCGATTCTTTTTTAGCTCCTCACTGTTCGATAAATTTTCTAGTCCTGTTTGTCACAAGTCCACCAGTTTTTATTTTTAATTTTTGCATAGACTGTAGATATGGGCCTCAAATTACATGTTCTCTTGTCTTTCTCATTTTGAAGATTGGTCAGGAGAAAGGGGCCTTGGTGTCAGAATGCATTTGTACCCATGGAAAACAAGATGCATAATTTACTCATTATGATCCTCTGATCAACCTAAATAAGTAAATAATTAAGTAAAAAAGTTTAAGTTTCATGCATTTTAAGTAAGTGAAAGGGTTATGTGAGGTTACATCTTACCACGTTTTTTTTTCACACAAAGTAAATTTACTCAAATTTTCAGTGACTGCAGTAAAAGCTGAATTTATTTTCAGGCTTTTTACACATCTGTACCATGGATGCCCATAAATGTTGAAGGTGCCGGCAATAAGACCCTTTTTTAAAGGAGATGAAAATAAATGTATTCACTTTCATAAAAATGAATAATTATATTTGGCAATAATGGAGAAGGCTAATAGGTGTCTTAAAAGGTATTTTGTAGAGGATGCTGCGGGAGTATGGGGTATCTAGGTGGCTTTTAAGGACTATCTGACCTTAGATTAAGTATCTTGGTGGTTGTTAATGATTGATGGTAGGATGGTGCAAAACATGGACAAATGGATTTGGGCTTCATCAGCAGCAATGTGAGGGCTGCTCCAGTCTGCCCCAGTGTCAATTATTTTCCAGTCTCTTAACAAATTATCCTGTGTTTAGCTACATACATCTTCGCATTAACTCTGACCAGCTTCCCTATGCATGCTGAATAAATGCATACCCATGGCATGATGCCTCCACCACTATGGTTCACCATGGTTATTGTGTATTCAATATGATTTGCAGTGTTTTCTGCTTCGTTTAGCATTTTCCAAGCAATTTTGTTTACAGAACATTTGTATTCATAGAGAGATTAAATTACACACAGGTGAAATCCATTTACTAATTTGCTAACTTCTAAAGGCATTCGAACTGGATATTACATATATGTATTAGAGTAAAGAGGGTTGAATACATATGCACCTTTAAGATTTTTATTTGTAAAAACTAAATTAAACTGTTTATCTGTTTCCTCTCATCTCACAATTTTGCACGACTTTCTGCTGGAGTTTTGCATACATTTCCAATAAAATATAATGAAGCTCATGGTTGTGATGTGACAAAATGTAAAAAAAATGTCAAAGTGGTATGAATGCTTGCAAGACATTGTATTTGAAAAAAATCTTTGTTTTAAAACAATCTGGTCTAAGCTCTCATTTATGTGTTCCTGAGGCATCTGTCTTACTCTACCTGTGGAGGTATTGCTGGATGTGGTAAGATTTTCCTACGGTTGTCTAAAATTGTCCTTTTCCAGGGATTGCTTAAAAAAAATATAACGGCTTCTGGGAAATTGATCAAACACAAAAAAAACTAAAGGATAAATCATTATGTCTTTGCTTAATTCATCTAAGAAAGTTAGCTACATTTCGTGCAGAACCTACCTCATTCTATGCAACAGAGTCAGACAAATGCACTTGCAGTTTATAGAAAGTGAAATTTCACCTGTTCATTGTGGATGTGTCCGGTGCATTGACAAATTACAGGACTTTGCTGTCACAATTTATAGCTGTACAGTGTCCCCCACTGGTGACTGAAGCACAGTCGCCACCTCAGCTGTGATTAACAGCAGATTACAGGACTGTTCATAAACAGACCATAAAAGCCTCACTGTCACAGCTGACTGAGCTATTTACCTTATGGGAAGTGCTTTTAGGTTGTAAGCTATGTTGTACTGGACTGAAAGTGACAGAAGTTACAAACTGCAGAGAATATTAAACTGAGTTTGTGTGGGACTCTGACATGCGTCCCTTTAATATTCAATTTTCCCAGTGGATCTGAGTGGTGATGTGTATGCTTGGCCATGTCAAAAATGCTGCAAAAGCTGATTATTTTAACCTCTAAGAAGGGATGTCTGGAGCACAACTTCAAATCTCTGGCTTCCATTATGATTTTCCTGATCCCAGACCAAAAAAATATTTCTCCTGTTGGCTGCTTGAGCACAAAGATTGGTCATTCAACAGTAAAGTGAGACGCCTGCCTAATTTCCAATCAGAAAGAATCCCATTGGTAAAAAAATAAAAAAATAAAATAAAAAATCATTTTTAAATCTTATATCTTATATTTGTCAAGGTTATAAAAAACATACAGGGGTTGGACAATGAAACTGAAACACCTGTCATTTTAGTGTGGGAGGTTTCATGGCTAAATTGGACCAGCCTGGTAACCAGTCTTCATTGATTGCACATTGCACCAGTAAGAGCAGAGTGTGAAGGTTCAATTAGCAGGGTAAGAGCACAGTTTTGCTCAAAATATTGAAATGCAAGCAACATTATGGAAGACATACCAGAGTTCAAAAGAAGACAAATTGTTGGTGCACGTCTTGCTGGCGCATCTGTGACCAAGACAGCAAGTCTTTGTGATGTATCAAGAGCCACGGTATCCAGGGTAATGTCAGCATACCATCAAGAAGGACGAACCACATCCACCAGGATTAACTGTGGACGCAAGAGGAAGCTGTCTGAAAGGGATGTTTGGGTGCTAACCCGGATTGTATCCAAAAAACATAAAACCACGGCTGCCCAAATCACGGCAGAATTAAATGTGCACCTCAACTCTCCTGTTTCCACCAGAACTGTCCGTCTGGAGCTCCACAGGGTCAATATACACGACCGGGCTGCTATAGCCAAACCTTTGGTCACTCATGCCAATGCCAAACGTCGGTTTCAATGGTGCAAGGAGCGCAAATCTTGGGCTGTGGACAAAGTGAAACATGTATTGTTCTCTGATGAGTCCACGTTTACTGTTTTCCCCACATCCGGGAGAGTTACGGTGTGGAGAAGCCCCAAAGAAGCGTACCACCCAGACTGTTGCATGCCCAGAGTGAAGCATGGGGGTGGATCAGTGATGGTTTGGGCTGCCATATCATGGCATTCCCTTGGCCCAATACTTGTGCTAAATGGGCGCGTCACTGCCAAGGACTACCGAACCATTCTTGAGGACCATGTGCATCCAATGGTTCAAACATTGTATCCTGAAGGCGGTGCCGTGTATCAGGATGACAATGCACCAAGAATGGCTTAAAATCCCTCTGACCACTGTGCAGGACTTGTATATGTCATTCCCAAGACGAATTGACGCTGTATTGGCAGCAAAAGGAGGCCCTACACCATACTAATAAATTATTGTGGTCTAAAACCAGGTTTTTCAATTTCATTGTCCAACCCCTGTATATATATAATATATATATATATATATATATATTATATATATATATATATATACACACATTTCCAGCATCAAATGTTGGATAGCATTTTCACACAGGCCTCTCAGCAACATTCACCTCAGCAATTAATTATGCAACGAGTCTGTGTAAGATTCCTGGAGGAAAGTATTGTGTCAGACTTTTTTTTTTAATATTCGGTAGACTCCCACAGGTTTTCCTTCACTAAAATGAACATTGCACTCCTCAGCTGCTGTCAGTGGAGTTATTCAGCTGTAGACCTAATTTGGAATTGCAGCTGCAGGGAGCGAGCTTGTTTGTGTAGGCAACAGGTATCTAGGTGGGTGTGCTGTCAGTCTTGGAGTAAGAAGTTTCATTTTGTGACAGTCGTTGTTGCTACAGTATGCACTTAATACAACTCTAATTCCAGTGAAGTTGAGACTTTGTGTGAAACGTAAATAAAAGCAGAATGCAAAGGATTCCAAATTCTGCTTAACCTATATGCAGTTGAAGACACTACAAAGACAAAATATTTAAAGTTCAAACTGATAAACTCTTTTGTTTTTATTGAAAATATTCACTCTATTTGAAGCTTGCAACATGTTCCACAAAAGCTGGGCCAGGGGCATGTTTACCACTGTTACATCACCTTTACTTTTAACAAAACTCAATAAGGATTTGTGAACTGAGGACACTAATTGTTGAAGCTTTGTAGATGGAGTTCTTTCCCGTTTGTGCTTAATGTACAACTTCGGTTGCTCAAAAGTCCGTGTCGTATAATGCGCAACACATTATCAATGAGAGACAGGTCTGGACTGCAGGCAGGTCAGTCTAGTACCCGCACTTTTTTACAGTCAAACTACGTTTCTTTTAACACGTGCAGAATGTGGTTTGGCATTGTCTTGTTGAAATAAGCAGGGATGTCCCTGAAAAAGACTTTGCTTGGATGACAGCATATATTGCTCCAAAATCTGTATGTACCTTTCAGCATTGTTGGAGCCTTCACAGCTGTGCAAGTTACCCATGACATGGGTACTAACATACCTCCGTGTCATCACAGATGCTGGCTTTTTAACTTTGCACTGACAAGAATTCGGATAGTCCTTCTCCTCTTTGGCCCGGAAGAAACGACATCCATGATTTCCAAAAACAATTTAAAATGTGGACTCGTCAGACCACAGCACACTTTTCCATTTCTGGGTGTTGATGAATGCAGGGTAGAGTTTAAACTTGTAAATATATCAACAAACTATGTTAACTGACAATGGTTTTCTGAAGTTTTCCGGAGCCCAAGTGGTTGTATCCATTACAGAATGATGTTGATTTTTAATGTGGTGCCTCCTGAGGGATCGAAGGGACTCAATGTTGGTTTTCGGCCTTGGCTTTCAGGGATTTTGCTTTGACATCCAATCATGATACTCACCTGTTTCCAATTAACCCGTTCAACTTTCCCAGTCTTTTGTTGCCCCTGTCTCAGCTTTTTTGGAAGCACCAAATTCAAAATTAGTAAATGTTTGCAAAAAAAGTTTATCATTTTGAACATTACATGTCTTGCCTTTGTATTGTATTCAAGTGCATATAGGTTGAACATGATTTGTATTTCATTGTATTCTGTTTTTAACTACATGTTACACAACATCCCAACTTAATTGGAAATGGGGCTGTACGAAACATTATAAATAATCTCAACAGCATTGGTTTAACTCAATATTTAGAGAAATTCTGTCTTTCAAGAATAACTTATCTGTTCACACACATGAACCTCAGCATGGACCACTAAACACCCCGTGGCACCTCATACTATCAGCCAATATACTCTTTTAGCTTTACTTTGTCTATATAACCCCTCTCCTCATATGATTCACTCTTCACCTAGAGTGTGAAATTTACTTCGGGTCAAAAGGCGGTTAGAGTCTCAAATGAAAAACCTTTCAAAGGTGACTGATGATTAAAAGTGTAGAGGCTAAGAGAAACGATAAGGCTGAGCACTCAACTCAAAGCTAAAAATGGACAATTAAATAGTCAGCGCAACTTGGTTACTCACAGAAATCCACATACCCTGAAGTAAAACTCCATATCTTTTATCTTATCTAGACTGAACACTCTGATGGATGCCTATTTGTGTCACATCTTATTCTTATCAGTGTAATTCACAGAGAAACAAAATTTAGGGATTTCATCCCTTAAAGGTTTTGGGGTTGTTAAGACAGATATTTTAGTTAATTGACATCACAGCAAAGGAGTACATTGTGCAGGCAGAGAGATAAATTGAACGCCTCCCTAAACAAACACAGCAATCACGCACTTGACTGGAAATTAGTACAAATCCTTATTTGTTCACTGAAAACACAAACCAGTCAGTGTTTTTATGTTATAAATCATTAAATGTCCGCACTGTTCATTATGCAACACAGGCTGTAACCACAGCCTACACTAATTAATAGGGATACCCATAAAAACAGGGAATTGAAAGCACTGCTAAGAGAGTATCCTGAGGTCTCACTGGCGATTTGGTATTGATTTCTCTGATGACACCAACTGAAACTAATGTTTAACTTTTAAATGGAAAGGGGGGTAATTATAAAAAAAAGTGTAGAAATACGCAGGTGTGGAAGTTTAAAAAAGAGGATTAGAGTACATGGAATGTCCTTTGGTGATGGTCTGGTGAAGTTTGATGTGTTTTCAAAATCAGACTCACTGAAGGTAGCTCTGAGGAGAAACATGCATTTTTCTTGAAAACTACAGGTTCTAACAGATAATATAAATTTATAATATAAAAGCAAACATTTGCTGTTTGCTGTTGGAATACTGACATTGACTTCAAGTATGGTATATACTGTACATGTAAATTTCTTTATCTTATGATACTCTGGGCATATAACTAAATACCAGTTTTATTTTGTTCCCTGATTCAACATTTGCACGAAGAATGATATAGGTCTCTTATCACTGATAATGCTTAAAGATTTAGATAAAGGTATGTCTGTCAGGCCACAGAGCTGTTTGCAGGTTGGTTGTATTGTGTGGTGTAGTGTTGTTTCTCATTCTCTCCTCCAGGGTGCGGCAGGCAGGTGCAGCTGCACAGCTGTTCTCTATTAAGAGCAATCACCTGAGGTACTTAAAAGCTGCTGAGACCTTGGAGGAGGGGTCGGATTGTTATCTCTACCTGACTGGTAATCGGACCTGCAAACCTCTCTCTGTTCTTGCCTTTGTCCTGACCAGTTGGTTGCCTAACCCTGCTCTATTCTCCCAAAGGTTGCTGCCAGCTGAAGATCCTAGGAGATCCTTCCACAGCCATCAGCATCTACAACGGCTCTTTGAGGAAACCTACATAATGAGCTACAACAACATTTAATTTCCCTTTGGGATTAATAAAGTATTTTTGAATTGAATTGAATTGAACCCTGCTCTGGATTCACCTTCAAGGTCCTGTCACGTTTCTGGTTAGCTGTTAGTGAGCCTCCTTCCTAGAAACTCTTTTCCTCATGATGCTAGTCGAATCGCCTATATATGAGGGCTGCTATGAGGGCAGGTTTAAGGGGGGCTGAGAATCTGGTGGATGAAACCACCATCCAATCTTTCACCCTGAAAAAATTTTGGATCTTTTCAGGCAAATGTTTTCCCTCAGACACAGCGATGAAACCCTTGCCCAAAAACTCTGGCATCTCAAGCAGGATCAGCGCTCAGTGGCCAAGATGACCATTGAGTTCCTTACCTTGACTGCAGAATCAGGTTGGAATGAGCCAGCTCTTAAAGGAGCCTTCAGAAATGCCTTAAATGATAACATAAAGGATGAACTAGCCTGCCGAGAAGAACCAGAGACATTAGATGACTTGGTGAATTTATCTATTCGAATAGATAACCGACTAAGGGAAAGACAGCAGGAGAAAAGAGCTCAACAAAAGAGGGGAATTGTAAATCATCCACCTGTAATGACGTCATCTGAGGTAAAAATCAAACATGTTGTTCCTTGTGCTCAGACAGAACATATGCAGTTCGTCCGGACCAGTCTCACACCAGAAGAGAGGACCAGATGATTAACTTCTGGAATGTGTCTTTATTGTGGTGAGCTAGAACACTTTCGCATTTCGCCAACAATGTCCGTTTCCTAACTATCATCATCCAAACCCATTCGCTTCATTTCATCTCCTCTGGAAACCATCATGAACAGATTTCTTTTTTTGTATTTCCCGTTAAAGAGGCCACGTAGTTTTGAGTTACCCTTGGCTGAAGACCCATAATCGCCATGGGATGGGCAGAGTCTCGTATAGAGGCTTGGAGTGAACACTGTCATGTTTCCTGTCTTCACTCAGCCATCACCACTAGCCCCGTTCGCCCAGATAGCTCAGAGCAACTACCTGATCTGTCTCATGTTCCTTCCCAGTACCATGATTTAAAAATGGTTTTCAGTAAAGGCCAGGCCCTATCTCTTCCCCACATCGTCCCTACGATTCTGCTGTCGACCTGCTTCCAGGCGCTCCATTACCCTCTGGACAACTGTACAACTTGTCCGGGGCTGAGCAAGAAACCATTGAGCAATATAACAACTCCAAAAAAGCAGGTATTATCCGTCTATCATCTTCGCCTATTGGTGCTGTTTTTTTCTTTGTAAAGAAAAAAGATAACACCTTGAGACCCTGCACTGACTATCGAGGCCTTAATCAGATAACTATTAAAAACAAATATCCTCTGCCTCTCCTAGCCTCAGCTTTGAGTCCGTCCGAGGTGCCACCATCTTCACCAAACTGGACCTGGTTCGCTTTAGACAAAGGGATGAGTGGAAGACTGCTTTTAAAACACCTCTGGGCCACTTTGAATATCTGGTCATGCCATTTGACTTGACCAAGGCCCCAGCTGTTTTCCAGGCACTGGTCATTGACGTCCTTAGGGACTTCATTAACCTTTTGTATTCGTTTACCTTGACGACATACTCATTTTCTCCAAAGACCTAGATTCCCACATTACCCATGTCCAGAAAGTCCTCCGTATGCTTCTTCTCCAGGTGTTTTTCTCCCCCTGAAAGAAATTACGACATGGGGGACCGAGAACCTCTTGCCATTAAACTGTCCCTAGAGAAATGGCGCCATTGGCTGGAGGGCACTTCACTCCCCATAATCATTTGGACCAATTAAAAGAACCTAGTTTATCTTCAGTCAGCTAAACGCCTCAACTCCCGTCAAGCCCATTGGTCCTTATTCTTTTCTTGCTTCACCTTCACCATCACCTACAGATCCGGTTCCAAGAACACCAAACCCGACTACCTCTCACGACAGTTTTCCTCCGAAGAGGATGACCCACAACCTGAATCAATCATCCCTCAGTCTTGTGTCATTGGTTCCCTTACCTGGGGGGACATTGAGGGACGTGTCTGGAGAGCCCAGGCCGGTGAACCAGACCCTGGAGGAGAACCTCCTGTTTGTTTATACGGACCGCTAGGTCCCAAGTCATCCGCTGGGCTCATGCATCTCATTTTTCTGGGCACCCCTGCTCCAGTCATACCATTGCTTTCATCCGCAGATACTTCTGGTGGCCCTCTTTGAACAGTAAATGTACACTTTGAACTTTGAATGTAAAATACATCAATGCCTGCTCCATCTGTGCCCAAAACAAGAAGTCTCACCAACCTCTAGCCGGTCTCCTCCTACCTCTGTCCATCCCCAGCCGACCTTGGTCCTACATCGCACTGGACTTCGTGACAGGTTTACCACCCTCACAATGCAAGACAGTTATTCTCTCCGTCATACACCGATCATTGCTTTCACCAAACTGCCATCTGCCTCTGTCACAGCCAAGATCCTTATCAACCATGTTTTTAGAATCCACGGGATTCCCACAGAAATCATTTCAGACTGAGGTCCCCAGTTCACAGCCCAGGTATGGAAAGATTTTTGTTCCATTCCAGGAGCCCAATCTAAACTCTCTTCTGGTTTTCATCCCCAGACAAAAGGTCAGTGTGAAAGGTTGAACCAGGAGATGGAAAACACACTAAGATGTCTCTGCATCAACAACCCACAAACCTGGAGTGAAAATCTCATCTGGGCTGAGGATGCACACAATTATCAAATTATCAGCCTCCACTCCTTCCATCTTCCAGCCCAGAACCTGTCCTTCCGTCTTTCAGAACCCATTACAACCATCGCAAAAGAACCTGGAACATCACCAAGACCACACTTCAGCAATCTTCTATCTGCATTTAGACATACCGACTGGAGGAGGAGACCAGCTCCCTCCTACACACCTGGACAAGAGGTTTGGCTCTCTGCTCAGAACATCTACTGAAAGCTTACTCCCGTAAACTCGCCCCAAGATTCCTCTGCCCTTTTAAAATCGACTGCATCATCAGCCCGTCTTCTGTGAGCCTCAAACTCGCTTCTCACCTCCGAGTCCATCCTACTTTCCACGTCTCCCAGGTAAAACCTGTCCTGCCCAGTCCTCTGTTTTTCCAAAGGTTGCTGCCAGCTGAACCCTGCTCTGGATTCACCTTCAAGGTCCTGTCACGTTTCTGGTTAGCTGTCAGTGAGGCTCCTTCCTGGATACCCGCCGTAGTTCAGTCTCCTCCCAAGCTGGTAAATACTTCGATGAATTTACCTCAACCCAAAGGTTTCCCTGGATCTCACAAACCAGATTGCAGAAGCTCTCCAAGCTCTGCCTGTCCACCCTCCAACAACACTCTCCATCTGGAGAAGCTCACCTACACAACACACCGACCTGCCAACCTCACTTACTCACTTTCCCTCCAGCCTCAAAATATCCACCACCAAGTAAGCCTTGCCTCTCCTTTCACATCATTCCATTCACTGGCCTGTTATTAATAATTCCCCCTCTCTCAGTAAGCCGATCCCAGAAGTCAGACAGCTACGGAGTGCCGACACTGCCAGAAAACCTTATCTCAATAAACCTGTTTAAATCATTTCTGCCTGTGAGTTGTGCTACTCTAGAGTCTCCTGGTTCTGAACCAAAAATGACAAGACCAGTGCATATGTGACACTGAAGATGATAAATGGCATCTTAATGCCAGCATTTATATTTATTTTTTAAACACATCAAATAAATTTCCCCAGCATGTAGCTATTTTGTTTAAAAATGAATAAGAAAGTCTACAACAAAATTGTTATATATGGGAATTAATAGGAAAAACAATCTTACTCTAACAGAACCTGATTAATGATTTTTTTTTATAAACATCTAAAGGCAAAAAAGCAAAGTTTGCAAAGAATGCAAAAGCTGAATACAGTATATTGTTGTAGCACTCATGGGTTTTATGCCATCTATGGCACTGCACTCAGTGAATTTCGCAGATAAACTTAATCCCCCTGAACCCTATAGAGTGTGTGTGTGTGGGGGGGGGGGGGACACGTCCACCTCATAATAACTAACAGCAATAAATAATACAAAACTTTACTTTGCAATTCTCTTGTCAAATAGAGATGGTTGGGTATTTCCATAGATTCTCATTATCCCTGTTTTAAACTATGAATCAAAGAACAAATATTAGGAACAGAGGCTCCATCATTAGTTAGTTAGTTTGATCCTGTCCACCTGTGCGCCATGGTCTGATTTTAAAAAAATGTTCCCTGATCTTATCGTTATCTCTTTAGATGGCTTACCCCATGAAAAAGGGACTAAAACACCATCCTAATCTGTTTTAAACTGTTAAAATATCACTGCATTCCTCACACCAAGGGATTTTACGATGTTTTTCTCATACTACAGGGATCTTACGGCAATTTTATCACTTTTTCTTCTGTTTGATGTGATAGATTGTCAAAAAAAAATTCTTATAACTGTTGTATAAAGCCACGGGTATCAGCCATTAAAGGAATCACCATACAAATGATGACATCACATTTTGTAGCAGTGACTGATAGCATCTTGATTGCAATTAGCTTTACAACAAATACTCAAAGGTCTGTGATGTTAATGCTGTTCTCCAAGATGGTAAAACCTTTTTTTAAATATACAATTACAACTTTTTCTACAGATTTAAATAAACAATTAACTTCTGTTTTTTTATTCTAAAATCTAAACTAATTATCAGTAATATTAAGGCTCACATTAATTTATACAGACTAATCTCATTGAGACAAGAGGTCTTATATTCAAGAGCAACCTGTTTTAAAAAGCAAAACAACAACATGTTAAAACATAATATAGTCAGTTCACTTCATACTACCAAATTAACTGAAAAAACACAACTTAAATAAAACAAAAGACAGTAGCAATAAAATATAAGCAACAAGGAACAGTCGTCCATGTTTGCTTTCTCCATTGCCCTTAAAATAGGTTTGAAATCCTTACGTTCAAACAACCTGCAAAGCTTCATGTCCTGTTTTAGTTTGTTCCAGGTAGAATGAGCATTGTGAAAAATTGCGTCTTTATAAGTTTCTGGATGTCCTCACGGAACACTGGATGTAATAAAAGTCTGTTACTCAGTTTAGTTGACATATAGGAAGTTGGATACATTATTAGTGAGACACCTACTGATTTATAAGTTAAAATGTACCAATGCAATAGTCCATGTGTGAAAAGTGGAGGCCAGACAAACAAAGATAATAAAGTTCAATGGTAGTTAAAAGGCTTACGTCTTGTGAGGAATCTCGTGCTTTATAATAAACAGCGTCCAACATCTGTAAAGAGCTAACAATGACGGACAGCAGTGTTTTAGTAAATGAGAAAATTATCATTTAAGGAGACTGGCAAAAAATACATTTTGAATTGAAATGTTGGCATTAAAGAACATGTAACTTAATTAAATTATCCTATATCTATTGCACTTTCTGACCAAAAAAGAAGTGGTAAACAGATCTAGTGCCAGATACAACAACAAAACAAAAATGAAAATGAAGCATACAGTCCAAATGTAAGAAGCTCTTGCAGATGCCAGAAAATCAAAGTCACTGGTTGACAAAATTAGCTGTTTATCAGTCAAGAAGAGAACCCACATTTCACACTGCACTTTTTGTCCAGATCTATTGCACAAGTGGCTCAGTTCATACTGCATCCTATACATCTTCTGATTTAAATAATGTACAAAAAATAGCCATTGCATTTCTTTACATAGTTTGATGTCTTTATATGCTTGCTAAATAATAATTTAAAAGTTGCCTTAACTGATTGTAAACAATAACAAAATAAAAATCTTTAAATAGAGAAGCAGGGCTAACAGATGAGGCTTGTAGAAAGTTTGGTGATTTATTGTTAGTTTTCAATAAATCTGCTGCTCTACAGATTCCTTCTCTGTCCAACGCAACATGCAAAGTAGTTTCTTTGTTTTGACTTTGTGGAATGAAAAAGTGAAAGAGTCAGTGCCAAAAGTCCAGATCCATTTCTCATTTAAATTTTTCTACTGGCTCTAATTAAATGAAGGAGGTAATTATGTACTGCATAATACACTCCTGATTCAAAAATCTCTTACAGCTGAAAAAGCTGGAAAAGACAAAACCCAGTCAGGAACACACTGTATGCTGGAAGTCACGGACTCTGTAACCCATGCATTATATCAGATATAAATGGAAGTTTTAAACGTGAGCCATTCATCCATCCAGTTCATGTGCCTTTTTTTTTCCTGAAAAGCAGAGGGTTGGAGCTGAAAGAACCACTTGAGATAAAAAACAGACCCCCTTCCCCCCAAAAATAGCCATTCAGTAAACCTTTAGTAACACAAACCCAGAAAGGATACCTCTCTTGAGCCATTTCAATCTGGTTTCAAACCCATCAGAGTACTGTGTTAGTCCTGTTGAGGATTTTTAATGACATTGTTTGTATCAGAGACCCTGGTCACTGTTAGTCCAGCTTTTATCATTTGACACAAATGGCCATAGTAAAACCATTTATTTCACGGTATTGTTTTGAGATTTTCATTAATGTATTACGACTCGTTTAGATTACTGCAATTCCCTTTATGTTGGACTAAGCCGGTCAATAATTAATCATCTTTGACTGGTTCAAAATGCTGCTGCATGCCTTTTAACTTCAAAAAAATGGAACACATCACTCCTGTTTTAGCATCACTACATTGGCCTCTATTTCACTTCTGGGTTGATTTTAAAGTTATTTTATTTGTTTTTAACTGTTTAAATAGTCTTGCCCATCAGTACCTGTTAGACCTGATCCAGCTGTATGCTCCCTAAAGTTCATTCGCGTCTGCAGATCTGTTACCGTTGGTCGTTACAAAATCAAAGAGGAGGGTGAGAGGAGAAAAAACTATCCTGTCATTGCCCCCATCCTTTGAAATTAGCTGCCTTTCCAAATCAGGCAGGATGACTCACTTCTTGTTTTAAAATCCTCTTAGATTTTTTGTCTCTGGCTTTTACCTCAGTTTAAGTTGTTGGCTTTTATTGTTTTATTAACTGGTCAATATTGTTACTATTTTTAATTATTTTATTGCTTTTATGCTTGCTAGAAATTTTACGTCTTTCCATTTTTGTAACAATTTCCGTTATAGTTGAACTTTTGTCAACTATATTTTTAAAGTGCTTTATAAATAAAGTTGTGTTGTACTGTATATGAAGGACACACTGATTGATTGAATACCTAGCTAGCTAATTGAGGGTAACAGCATAGAATTTTAAAATTTATCTTTAATCACACAATAAAATTAATTTTTTACTGTGGTCAGCTAAAAATTGTTCCACAGCTAAGGGATAACTTTGCATTAGTAATTTTACTCTCTAACACCATCCCCCCAGCCCACGGTTAACTTCCTCTTCGTGGCAGAATTAATAAGTAATTCCATGACTGTTTCTCCTAATCTTCTTAATCTTCCTTTTACTTGAAGTCCCCACGATTCCCTAAAAAAAATTGTCATTTGTTATACTACCAGTGTTTAGAGCTTATCAATGGCATATAAATTTAAACTTGTTGAAACAAGACTCAAAAATACCAAGTCAAATGTAATTCATACCCCTAGCAGACTGATGTTTAAAGTTGTCTTTAAATGTTACCATCATGATTCTACTGGGGCTGCACGGTGGCACAATCGGTAGCACTTGTTGCGCTGCAGCAAGTAGGTCCTAGGTTCAAATGGTGGCCTGGCATCTTCCTGGATGGAGCTGGCATGTTCTTCCCATGCATGTTTGGGTTCTTACCAGGTACTCCAGCATGCTTTCACAGTCCAAAACTATAAATGTTATGTTAATTAGATTCCCAAAAATGCCCTAAGGAGTGTCTCTGTGTTGCCCTGTGATAGACTGGGGACCTGTCTTGATTGTACCCGACCTCTTGAACTTTTACAGCTGGTGATAGGCACCATACCCACCACTAACACATATACACCATCCATCACCTATTTGCTATAAGAAAAAAAATCCCTGGTTGAATACAAATACGATTATATCAAAATCTGCCAGGATTATATAAATCGGGCTTAACTGTAAATCTGTGCTGAATTTGCATCTGAAGGAAATTGTAATAACTTTGTTGTTCTTATGGTGTGTAATATGCAACTGCCTTTCAAAAAATACAGATATCAGATATCAGCTGGCAAATGCTGGCAAATGCTTAAACTTAAATGCCTCTGACTGGTATGGCTGGTATACTGGTATACTGTTCTATGTATTTATTCTACGTATTTGACATTCTTGCGTCAGAATGAAATATTAAAACAGTTTTATTGATAAACATTATTACACACGTATATTGTATATTTATGTTTGATAAAATAAAGAATCTGGAATCTAAACAACCTTGAGATTAAAAGTAATGTTAAAGATTTATGGCATTTTATTGAGCAGATTTTTTGATTATGTACTTATGCTGATTCTAGATATGTGTTGCTATCACATGTTGTTGCCTTGTAGTAGTAGGGGTAGGGGCTAGTTTTTCCAGTTAAATATCAGAAACACTACCTTTACATAAAAAGGAAGGTTTAACCAAAAAATTTTTAATTTTTTTTACTAATGTGAAAAATTGCCCTTTTATCACAAAAATTTACTAGAAGAAAAAATTTATTTTAAAAAAAAAAAAAAGGCTTTTTGGCATTATTTCAGCTGGCTATGATATTTTTGTGTGGCGAAGTTAATGAGCCTTAATTTTATTTTTGGGTTTTTAAAGGAAAAATAGAAAAACCCAAATTTCCTGAGGTGCCCTTTAGGGGAACCTCCATTTGTGGCATAATGTGGAAGAGTAAATGACTTTTAATAAAAAAAGCAAAACAAAAAAGAGCCCTTTTAAAGTCCAAAAAAAAAAATTTTAATTAAACCCAGGAATTGTTTCAAAAACCTTCGAGTCTGGAAAATAATAGAAGGGAGAGGATAAATTTGAAAAGATGACTGTTTTACTGGATGGACTGGTTTGATGGAATTTGTATGTGCAACCATGCAGCTTTTTGGTCTATAATGTTTCCAGTTTATGCCACTGGTATCTTGTTTATGTGTTTTTTAGTTTTTCTAGAATCCTTCATGACGACTAATATATCGAGGCACGTGACGTCGCCCGGTACGGCGGAGCCGGGGTCCCACCCTGGAGCCAGGCCTGGGGTCGGGACTCGCCGGAGAGCGCCTGGTGGCCGGGGTTTTCCTTGGGGGGACCGGCCGGCCCAACCCAAGAGAGATGGAGGCCATCCCCAGTGGGGCCCCCCCAAAATGCAGGGGGGAAAACGGGGGAGGGGACCGGTGCAAGAGGATTTGGGGGGCGGCAAGGGGGGAACCTTGGCAGCCCATCCCCAATGCTTAGGTGGCTTAGGGATGTGGAATGTCATCTTGCTGGGGGGGAAGGGCCCCGCTTGTTCGGAGGTTGGGGAAAATATCGCCTAAAAAATGTCGGGTCACCTTTCCACCACAGCGTGGGCTCGGCCCATCTCCTTTAGAGGGGCTGGACTCTCTTTACTCTGGAGTGGCCCACGGGGAGAGGCGGCGGGGTGGGGTGGGTTTCTTGTGCCCACCAGCTCACCGTCTATGTTGGGGTTTACCCCCTGGATGAAGGGTGATCCCCCGCCTTGTGTTGGGGATAGGGGTTCTTGACTGTCGTTTGGGCCCGGGCCGGGGGGGGTATGCGGGTCCCGGCCTTCTTGGGGTCCCCGCGGGGTGGGATAATGCCCCCCTGGGGGACCCCATTATTCGCCCGGGGGACTTCAACGCCCTGTGGGAAAGACCCCGTGGCACCTGGAGAGGCCCCGGGTCGGGAGGAATGGGCCCCCGATCTGAATCCGAGTGGTGCTTTGTTTTTGGACTTCTGTGCTACCATGGATTTCCATAATGAACACCTGTTCAAACATAAGGGGCCACCCTATACGGATCCCCCTGGAGCCTTCCCGGGGGGTTTAGGCACGTCCCCCGGGAGGAGGCCCAGGGGGTGGTCAGGACACGTGGAGGGGGCTTTTCCGGGTGGGCCCGGGAAAGCCTTTGGGCTCCCCCGGGGGAGCTGGAGGAGGTGTTGGGAGAGGGGGCGTCTGG